>JBBPJT010000019.1:0-100910 GCA_038088895.1 Xerocomus potaroensis | reverse complement strand
ATTACGGACGATTAAATTCCGGTGTCGATTGAAGAGAGGCAGATGGTTGCAAGCTCTCCGACGGGGAGTGTGGATGGGCGCGGATAGGTGAACCGCAGATTGGCGACTCTGTGAACTGAAACGGGGGCTGGGTGTCGTGTTCCGGGGCGAGGTTCTGTGGTTTGCGTGGAAAAGCCGTGATCACGGATATTGGGGAGGAACATCGAGGTGCGACCGGAGGCTTTATAGGCGTGAGCTTTGGGAGATCAGGAACGGATAGCTGGTTTTTCTTGTCGGGAAAAGAAGGATTAGAGGGTGAAGTTGCAGCTTGATGGTCATCATTAGAGCTCCAGTGGAATCCACGTCCGATACAGGTGACACCCCAACTGTTGCCCACACTGGCTGTCCTGGAAAGTACGGGCGGGGCGGGAATAAGCCAATCATCATCGTCAAGAGCACGATCAAAAGAAGATTCTGCAAGCATCAATGGCACGGTGAACGGTGTCAGGTAGATCGAATGAGGGGGTCCAACGTGGAAGCCTTCAAGAACGGTCGACGCTTTGATGAGCGCGCCGCCAGAGGATGAGCGAGACGGTTCTGCCAATTAAGTCCACCTTCGCACGGTACCACAGTGAATGGGTCGGTAAGCGAACTGAACAGCAGGTCAGGCCCGCTTTCAAATCAATGAAAATATATGAGAAAATGTCAGTAAATCCCAGAAGAACAGCTGAGGATGATAACCAGGACTTTGCCCATTTCTTTTCCTCCACCTCCTCCTGATGATATTATCATTATCTATCTGACGAGGTTTGCGACACCGCCACACAGTTGTCATCTGTTTGTCGGATGGCTTGTGTCGGATGGCTTGTACACCCACCCACTGAGCTGTGTTGTATTGTGCCCATCCAGATCTACCTCCATCTCAGAAATCGTGAGTACGCTCTCTTCGGAGTCCATATTGTACGCAGAGAAGGATGTTTCTAGAGTTCCTGGTTCTGGAAAGAAATGCCGAGGGTGGATGCATGGGTTGATTGTCCGGATGTTGTACTTCGTGCCCCACTTTTTCCGTTTGTGTTCGCACTCGAAAACACTATGCTTACCCCTCTCCTCAGATCACCATGGCTGTCAAAATTGCTATCATCAAGAAGCGCACCAAGCCATTCAAGTCTGTCGACCCTTGGTTACCTTTTTCTGTCTCTTATCCCGTCGCACAGGCGTCATCAGTCCGACCGTTACTGCAGTGTTAAGGAAGCATGGAGAAAGCCAAAAGGTATTGATAACCGAGTGAGGCGCCGTTTCAAGGGCCAGCTTCCAATGCCCAAGATTGGGTATGGGAGCAACAAAAAGGTGATAAATTCCCCTGCAGATGTGTGTCAAGACTGTATCGCCTGCCCATAGACCAGACATCTACTTCCCAACGGCCTTAAAAAGTTTCTGGTCAGCAACGTCAAGGAAGTGGATATCCTTCTCATGCACAACAAAAGTTACACTGCAGAGATCGCACATAACGTGAGCAGCCGGAACCGTACTCTTATTCTCGAGCGGTATGTCATATCCATTGGTAATGACCGTCCATCCTGATGACACCTTTTCTCTCAAAGGGCCAAGGCTCTTGGCGTCAAGGTGACGAACTCTGCTGCACGACTACGGTCAGAGGAGTAGTTTGTTTCTTCGTTGCTACGTATACATTCCATATACTGGGAATTTCCGAGTGTAAACATGCTCTCCGAGAGTGCTCGTCAGTCATACGTTGTGATTGTGATTTTAATGTTTCTACTACGCATTCAAATTCAAATGTTATCCTAATGGCGACTTTCCTAATGCAGTCTGCAGTCGTGCACACTTCATCTCCAGATTTACACATCCATTGTCATCCCGGAGGAACATGAGCAGCACGAGGCGAGTGCTCCTCCCAACAAAATTGCCCATCTAACCTACCTACGTGTTTGTAGACCTGCGGAACACGCCGGATCCTGGTACGAAAGTGATGGTAGATCCCAAGCAACTTTGAACTTCACATCACAAATTATGTTGTCACAGCACAGATACTAGGCGAGCAGTTGTGTGGATGGCTGGGGGCCGTAGAATTGACGGATGGTTTTGCACCTCCTATCGCGGGTTGCAAAGCGATTATCGCTCCGTTTGTTACAGCACTGTCTTGGCCAATCGCTTCTTAACTGACTACGTGGTGTCCAGTCATGCCGGTTACATGTGGTCGGGACGCGCTGCTGCTTGGGCGTATAGGTGCGCTGACACGAAAGGAATGTGAGTCTTTACAACCGCAGGCGACACTTATCTCACTCCTATCACCCTAGCAAGCGAGTCTTCATTCTTGGACCTGCCCATCACGTCCATCTTAACGGGTGTGATGTTTCTGGCTGCGATTATTATGCGACACCATTAGGAAGGCTTCGTCTTGACAAGGATAGTAAGTCCCTGGGATGGTACTGCAGGGATGACGCGGATCATGACTGCTTCATTCAGCTATAGAAAACTTGAGAGGCACGGGCAAATTTGGAACCATGTCCATTGACACGGACACAGACGAGCATAGCATCGAAATGCATCTCCCATACGTGTATTATTTATTCAAAGAGTCAGTTGTCTGCACAATCTCTTTGCCCCACTAACGGGCCATTGATCTAGCTCTGATATTACGGTGGTACCGATTCTTGTTGGCTCTCTAAACCATTCTCAGCAGAAGGCTTATGGAAAGATTCTCGCGCCCTATTTTGCTGATCCAGAAAATTTTTTCGTGATTTCAAGCGATTTCTGCCATTGGTGACTTGCATGCAGATTTGATTATGACCACTTTTTAACCAACTATCTACAGGGGCAGATCATACGGGTACACATTCTACTATCCAGAGCCACTCCCGAGCGAAGTACCCGGTATTTTCCTCAAGAGCCACGGTGACCACCCGAATCTGTCCCAGAGGCCGATTTATACTTCGATACACGATCTAGATCGAGAAGCTTTAGAAATTTTGACTCTGTCTCCATCGCCTGAAACGGACTGCCCTGCCGCAGATTCACATGTGAAATTCTTAGCATATCTCGACCGGACAGGCAACACCATTTGTGGGAGAAAACCCATTGGCGTGCTTCTTGGTATTCTATCAGAAATAGAGAGGAACGAGAGGAAAGCGAAGCTGCAGTTCGTACAATACGAGCAAAGTAGCAAGTGTGCGAATATCACAAGCTCGAGCGTGAGCTACGCGAGCGCATACGTATGCCTTGTGTAGTAGAAATTTTGTACTATATACTGGTTCTACGACGTGACAATATTTGCCGTGAGAAAAGCGATGTAAATGTAACGTCTTTGTTGTTAGTTATAGGAAATCCTCATTGTCTAAATTCGCAGGTCACAGCATACTGGTGCGGAGCTGTAACCCAAATGTATCGTCTACCTCTCCCTCTGTTCCCGGAACTCCAACATCATAAACGACCTACCAGCGGTATTCATGGAATTTTCAAGGGAACTTGGACGAAGACACACCTCGCCGGTGGTTTTATCAGTCACCATATCTTCGAATCCCCAGTCCCTCAGGGGCCCTTGGACGGTTAAATGGGCACAGGAAGCCAGTGACACTGCTACCCATTGGGATGCTTCTTGTCTATCCACAGGATCATGCTTGCGAGAAAATTCGGATAGAGTGCAGCAACCGATCCTAAGTGGCAACTCTAGCTGTACAAGGAGATATCTGCACATAGCAATGATCGGTGCTGCATGAGAGAAAAGTAGAATGTTCTTGTGATGACGCATGTCCGACCGTGTATCAATCTGGTGGATAAGGTGCTTAAGAAAGCCCGACATCCGGGAGTGGACCCCTTCTACGCTCTCTCCCTTGCGAGGAGGGATCCAGATTGAGCTCCAAGAAGGATCGATTTCCACCGATTTCCAAGACGGACTGATCTCGGGTAGCATATCCCGCAATTCAATTGCACTTTTCGGCCGCGGAAACAAGCCCGTGCCCGGAGAAGCAGGGGAATACCACTCCGATAAGCCTGCTTGCATATATCAGGAGTCAGAGCACGTTAGATGACAGTGGTCAGACCGTGCTCAACATAGATCGGCAAGGCCAAGCGTTCGGCGACCGGTCTGGAAGTTTGAAGGCAACGGTCTAGAAGACATACGCTCGCTCAAAAAGACAAGGAAACAAAAGCTAGTCACTCACAGTACGGGGAACTGAAGATTGCGCTTGGCCGTTTGCCCTTTGGAAGCGATTCCAGGTACACTGCCAACTCCATAGCTTGAGCCTAGGGTAACGTGTCGGATCAGCAGCGCAGAGAACGTAACTCTCGAACTTCTCCGTATGTAGCTAGGGGAGGATCCTTAGCAAGACCTGTGGGACTCGACCTGTGTCACAGCCCTCCTTTAAATCCGCAATGGATACGATGGCACAGTTGTCTACTAACCAGTTTGAAGTCACCCAGTTGGCTCTGAAGCCTGTGGAGAACTCACATTACAAGATCACTTAAGAAGAGCCGAGGGAGAACTTACCATGCCTGACAATATAAATTGTTTCTATCATGGATTGTTTGAGAGGATTGGGTTGGTTTGGTGGCGGCTTAATACCCGGTCGTCCCAAAAAAAAAATTCGCTGACAGCAGGATTTGAACCTACGCGGGCAATGCCCAAGTGATAATGAGGGTTCAAATCACTCGCCTTAACGACTCGGCCATATCAGCTTGTAGGAACCATGGCAGCATTGATTAATATGGTGTGTATTCAAACCACGTGCTAAATCTTTTGGGAATCCTTCCCCCTCCAGCACACGGATCCGCACCACCCAAATAATTACTGGCCGTTCCTTTATCTTTTTTCTCTACTTATTGGCTGCCTGGGAGCAGCACGGGAGATTCATGGATTCGCTCATCCCTTTCACGACATCGGGATCCCTGGTAGATTGTGTGGACAGTACGTGTGTCGAGTCAACTTTACCCTAGTTGACACCCTGAGTCATTTCTATAATTCACTTTACCTATTTTATGATGCTCTGGCTTAGGAAAGATGCTGGTAGTCCTCAGAGACGGTCGAAAGTTGCATGGTGTATTGCGCTCTTATGATCAATTTGGTGAGTCGGCAAAGCTTGTCTGGTATTGCCACTCCTCACTGTGACGGTTTGGAACAGCAAACCTTGTGCTTGAAGATACCGTCGAACGAATATACCATGGTAATGCATTCGCAGAACACTGGCACGGTCTCTTCCTTATTCGAGGGGAAAACGTAGTATTATTGGGCGAAATTGTATGATTGCTAGTGCATATTCTCGTATTCGTATAGTCTGCTAATTACTCTGTCTACACAGGATCTCGATCAAGAGGATGACGTTCCGTTACGACAAGTCGATTATCAATTTCTAGATCCATATCATAAGGGTGATATTGCCAAGAAGAAGACCCGCGAGGAATTCAAGGCGAAGGTTTTGTATGAACAGAAGGGGTTCTGCAAAGAAGGCGGAGAGGGAGACGGCTATTGACATTTGGTCAGAGCACTCCTTTGGGTTGTAATATGCGATGCACAAAACTGGGGTATGGCTACAGCCTAGTATATATCACTGTGCAATGTTCTGTAATACAGTGCTCACAAACTCGCAGCTACGACTGCTTCTTCCCACTTTTTGGGACGGCGCCTCTAGTATGAAGTTTTTCTAGCTCATTGAGCTGGATTTCAGGGTGTGGAGGTTTGGATGAAACTTGAAATGAACCAGTCGCCTGCGGGTAGAGTATGTCTTCAATACATTTGCGTATCTCTCGCTCGCGTGTTGTAAGTTTGAGCAGAATCCCTTCCTTAGTTTCTTTGTCGAATGAGACTTCAGCAACGCGGAGTTTCTGCCAACTTGGGAGTTGTCAAGGCATCAAGAACAGACCGTACTAATGCGGCTCACCCTGCATGACGCTCGCACTTTTTCTTTCCAGTACACCACCATTCTCCACGAACAGTGTCAGCAGAATCGGGCGGGATGGTGTCGTCACCCGGCTCCGCCTTGACTTGCAGATCCTCGTAACTTTCCAACACTTCTGGACCAAAATCTGTCCATTCCTCTTCACCGAAGCAGAGCCTCTGATCCCATCCACATTCATCCATATTTCCTGCCCTCTCAGAAGCAAGTTCCACCACCTTTTCGCGCCATATCACCATGTCCAACTCACGCTTCATGAACTCACGCTCCTTAACTACCACCTCGAGGCGCGCGTTCAGGCGAGCAATCTCCCGTTCGGCCCTCCGCTTCGCTGCGAAGTCTAAGGGCTTGCGGACAGAATCGTTGCTGTCAACGTTTATCACTGCAAGGTTTGTTCCGTCTGCTCTGGTGCAGACTGCCACGCCTTCTCGTTTTGTGGCGTTCTTGACACTTTCCCACAACAGATCGCGCACACCGCCAGATTTCTCCCACTGTGCAATGTGTGCCTGCATGTACCTTATGCCACAGTCGTCGGAACAGTATTTTGAGAATGCGCCGCGTGAAGGTTTGTGACATGCTTCTGGTGATAAAGGGTTTTCGTGTTTAAGCCCGAAAAGACATCGCCGCTTCCAGGTAGTCCGGAGGTGTGGGTATTCTACATGTGCAACCTCAGCGGGGGCTGAAGGCTTACATAGTTGTGGATACCCACTTTGAACGCATGGCGGGCATATGAACTGGTCAACCAGATCTATTTCCAGGTCCGGAATGTTAACACATAGTGTATGGAACCATTCGTCACAACTGACAATTGTTGCTTTAGGGGTGTACGAACCTCTGCAGTCAATACCAACACTCACCGGTCGCATGCGATCATCACTCGGTCTTCATCATAACGCGTTTTGCATACACAGTAGAGTTTGTCATCCTCTTTGTCACTGTTATCTATGTTTGGTTCTAGTACGATGTCCTCTGTAATGCCTGGCATGACGGAGGTAGAACGTGACCGAGCGTCAACGTTCACGGTGGATTTGGAGATGGTACCTTTCGAAAAGGAGTCGACAACAGTTGGTTTGACTTTAGGTTTGGATACAGGCTTGGGTCGCGGTCTCGAAGGGTGTTTTGGTTTAAGAGCAGGCTGATGAAAGGCAACGGGTGTTGAAGACTTGCATGTAACAAGCTGGGATGTAATCTACGTACCTTTGATGTTCCATCCTTTTTCTTTCTGGCTCCTGTCGCCACGCCCACGGATTGCGTAGTCATTCCCTTCTCAGTTTTCTTATTCCGCGCTGCGGGCGGGGGCATGGACGCTCTATCCTTTTCTCTATCTCTCATTGGAGGTGGGCCCCGAAGAGCGGGCTGAGAAGACAGTGCCAACGGTTGACCATCGTTCGATTCACGGCTAACACTTGCATTGATGCCCTGACCTCCCTTAATCGGCGGGGGTGATCTTGACTCAGCCCGCATCCTTGACGGCGAAATAATAGGGATAGGGCGATCTTCAACCAGGCTTAAGAGTTCCTCGTCTACGTCCATCGTGGTTTGTTCCGAAGGTGGTAATACCCGTTCAGAGGCATCCTCGGGTTCACGGGATCGACGGGGTGCTTCCAGTGAGACAACTGGGGAAACGAGTGCATCTCCAGGAGATGCGCCACAATCGACTTTAGCGGGTGAGAGTGCATGAAGGGGCGATTGGCGGGGACTTCCACTTGTACCTTGCAAAGTGGTGGCATGGGTTGGATGCACCAACGTTCCACCATCCTCGGTGAGAGAAGATGGTGTCAGTTGTGGAGACGGCTGCCGGAAGAGTGAATCGGCCATAAGTATGTCGCTTGCGCCGACAGATCCTGATATCTGCTTTGCTTTACCTACTACTGTTTCAGGAAGGACAGGCTCGGAGGACGTGAGCAAAGCACTGGTGCTCGAATCTACTTGTGTATTCGAACGTGTGGGTTGGTGCTCATATTCGGCCTCAAAACTCTCGAGGTAATGGGAAGGGATGGGAGAGGGTGGTGTACATGGGGCCGAAGAATCTAGATGCAAGATCTGCGAAACGTGTTTTGGCTGTGTGGGTGACCGGGGCTGCGCTGGGAATAGCGACGAATCGAGGCTGTTTTCTTCGATGACAGTAGGTGAGCCAGACGCTAAACGTTTTGATCTCGAGACACCACGCGGCGGGGGCTCCTTGCCAGCGGACAACGGAGGTGTGGACACTGAGGAAATGGCAGTTAGTCAACGGAAATATGGGTGGATTGGAGGGAAGGTGTGCACACCACTTTCCACGACACCCTGTTGCACTTCCGTTCCCCATCCTTGCCTGGCGGATTGCTTGCTATGCCCGATTTCATCTGCTCCAGACCACGAAACCTCCACTGGACTTGCAATGCTAGGCATATGCACCTGCGCGCGCCGAGGCGTCACACCAAGTATTGGTTCTTCCCAAACACGGACGGGGTGGAACTCGGAGGAAGATTGACTAGTCGTATTGTCCACGTCCACAGTAATATCCATGGCGAAGTGAGACTGTGATTGCGTGCGAGAAACATATCCTTGACCATCTAGGTCATGAGGGAACGCACCCGGTTGTTGTGGGTCATAGCTCGAAGGGAGGGCCCGCCCCAAAAGGGGTGACAACTTTGACGGTTCGTGCCTGCCATGTTCGCTACGCGAGTTGGAGATGAAACGTTCTACGGATACGTCACGCCCTAAAGCCTGGTAGTTTAATAAATCTGGCCTTAATGGGCCTCTCGTGGGAGACGGGTCATTGGAGAGCAACTCAATGCCACCCGCCATCTTTGGACCGTGGCTGTATCGGGGTAACATGACATCGGATTCTGCAGACGCAGATACTAGGGTGGTCGTTAGGATTGGAGACGAATGATGCAGGGAACTGAGATGTGGGGGGGAATGTTGGAGGGGGGAGTCGTTGCGAGGGGAAGAATGAGAGAGGACCTGTGGAGGACTGTGGGGGTGCAAGAACGGCGGTGATTGTTGGAGTGGGATGAAGCGGGAATCGTTGACAGGCATGAATGCGGGTGCGGAACGACTCGGGGTGGGATCGATGGGTTGCCGTCGCAGGGTCGGGTAATTGTTAACTGGGCTAGCCGACAAGTGGTGACGAGTGCGTGGAGACGTGAGGTGGGAGAAGCTGGGATCTTGAGAAGAAGGGGAAGGAAGGAACGTGTCACGAGCGCGTTTGTGGGGGGAAGGAAGGTCGGGATGGTGGTGGATTGGGGCTGAGTAGGAAGAAGAGGGATAGCTATAGTGGGTGGGGAGGCGATCATGGTCGTGGAGCAGGTTGGGACGAGGAGTAGCGTCCTGGGCGGAGAAGCGGGGGACATCTCTGTCGGAGAGGGCATTGATTCTGCGACGCTCCTCGTTGGCGATGTGGACGAGAGTGTCTAGACGGAGGAAAGGAGGACTAGGGACAGTTTGGTTTGCAGGAGAGAAGGCGGCAGGGGTTGTTTCGGTGGGGTGGAGGAGTGCGTCGATGGTGCGGGGTCTGTCGGGGCGACGTTGCTGGGGCGGTGAAGGGTCGCGGAGAAGGGAAGAGATGTCCATGCGTCGTGGGGACATGGGAGTGCAGAAGAGAGGAACAGAGGAAAGTTGACAGATTACAATGAAAATGTACAACGAGACATTGCGATGAGATCCACACGAAAAAGACCATCCAAACAGTCATTCTACGGAGTCACCGCACCCAAGTCCCATCCATACGTTGCTCTCCAGCCGTTCAACGGTCTCAATGACCCAGACCCGCCCTGTCCTGCGAGAGGAGAACTAGTCGTCAATGAGATGCTTTTCTGCAGGCTAAAAAGAATGAGCAAGACGCAGATGAGGACGAGGAGGGAGCTTACCTGTGGAGTTGCGTTGAAGAAGGGGTGTTAGGAGGACCGGTCAGTTTTGTGGCTAAAACTGTACAGCTGATCGGTGGCTGAGTCGGACCCCGGACAGTAAGTTTATCCCATCCGTGATTCCCCTCGTCGACTTCGTCCCTCCACCATGTCGGTGGCTACGCCAAACCCGTTTGCCCTCCTCGAAGGTTTGTCTTTCCCTTTTCTCGCTCTGCCCCTTCACCTCCCTTCCCACCCCCAGAGGACGACGCCCGTCCTTCTACCCCCCCACCCCCGCCACCCGCATCCCCGCCTCAACAACCTGCCCCTGCAAAGCGGTCCAGGGGCGGACCTGCCGCACGCGGTGGCAGATATTACCAGCGAGGTGGCTCCCGCCCAAACGGTGAACGCGAGCCTCCCTCCTCAGAGGATCCTCCTCCTGTATCAGATGCCAAACAGAAACGATGTCTGTCCTTCTCCTTCTCTGGTCCTCCCTCTCTCTCATCCTCTCCACATAGCCGATGGTGAACGCAGAGAAGCCCGTGGCAGAGGCCGCGGCGCAAATCGCGGTAGAGGCCGCACTTTTGACAGGCATAGTGCCACTGGAAAAACGTATGTTCTTTTCCATCTCACGGCCTCTCATCTCATCCCTTCCCAGTGATTCCGACAAGAAAATACACAACGGCTGGGGTGGGGATGACGCAAATGCTGAACTAAAAGCAGAGGAAGCGGCTACCTTTGATGCTGCCGCAGAGTCCGGCGTTATCAATGACTGGGCAGCACCCGCAGAAGCATCTGCTGGCGGTTGGGATGCTCCCTCTGAGGAACCTGCTCAAGAACAATCTCCCGAAGCAGCCAGGCCAGATGGCGAACGCAGAAAAGACCGAGATGTTGATGAGGAAGACAATACGCTTACTCTCGATCAGTATATCGCCCGACAGAAGGAACTGGATATCGTTCCCCTCCCCAAACTCGAGACCCGCAAAGCCAACGACGGCGTCCAAGACGACATCTGGGATGGAGCCACTCGTTTGGAGAAGGGTCAAAGCGAATCCTACTTCTCTGGAAAGGTACCCATTTATTCCGTCCTCGCTTCACTCCTCACCCCGCCCCCCAGATAAAGTCTGCTCCAAAGGTGCGAGCAGAAAAAAAGGAAAAGGTATTCCTTGATATTGATGTTCGCTTTGAACGCCCTCCTCGTGGTGGGCGCGGTCGGGGTGGTGACAGAGCAGAGGGCAGAGGCCGTGGTGGTCGTGGCCGTGGTAGGGGACGTGGTGCAGCGAATGGCACTGCAGCCTACTCGACCGGTGTCAATGTCGACGACGAAGCCGCTTTCCCATCCCTTTCATAGGCAAATACTTCAGACGATCTTTGCTTCATCCTCGCGACGTGTTACAGGTTCATGTGTGATGTGTTGGTCCCAACCAACTGGAATCGAATGATGGTATTCTGTTCTGTTATGCTGCAGGACGTGATAAAATAAATGTCTTCTTCTGTGTACATCATGCATCATGTTTGTTGTACATATGCAAGTGTTGTCTAGGATATTGTGTTGTTCTAGCCCAGCCCAGCAGACCGCTCACGCTCACGCTCAACAGTCTTTTCCTGCAGTAATCAACAAAAACACATCCCACTTTTATGGTCTCGACTCGTTCCCAAAGTACTCCCACTGACCCGCTGGCGGCTTCTCCTCCAATGCTTCCCAGCTGTGTGATGATCAACCATATGTTGCTTACCAGAAACACCGATCACCTACGCTTTCCACTCCAGCATATTCTGAGCGAGTTTCAGCTCGTCTTTGGCAATGTCCAGAGATTCTTCAATCTGTCCCTCATCCAGCTGCTGCTCCACTGCAGCCATGTCACCATTTGCACCTTGTATGATGTTGAGTTTGTGCTTCGTAAGGGCTTCGACACCTTGTCGGTAGACGGACGTCGAAGGTATCGAGGACAGTAACGAAAGAGTGGACTGGTATGTCTCTGCGAGTTCCGGGAGTGGGTTCGGGTGTACCGCAAGACCCGTAATGCCCGTCGTCTTTTTGACAACTTGGGAGAGCAATGGACGGGTGAATCTAAACATGATGGATGTCACAGGGAGACTTGGAAGTGGTTGTGGTCAATCAAATCAATCTTAACTTAACCTTGCCATGGTTGCCCTCGCACTCCACCAGACTCGCTCGTTTTTCTCCCTGCTTGGCCTGCCATGGCTGACTCGTCCCACGTCCACAACCCCTTCTTTCTTCCGAGAGACACCATCCAACCTGGCTCGGCCTGTGCTTCAGGCCCTCCTTGACCTCCTTCCTTCCATTGTTCTCGCCGTTCCTAAAAGCAAGGTTTCTCACTCCCGAAAATCGATGCGTAGTGCCAACAAAGGGCTCAGGGACAAGCAAAGCACGTCATGCACGGTTTCAGCTTCACCTGCTTCTAACTCCTTTTCCCTTGTAGATATCGTCAACTGTCCAGCGTGTGGAGCAGCCAAGCTCGCCCACCACGCCTGTCGAAGCTGTTATGACACCATCATTGCAAAGTCCAAGCAGCAGTCTAGAAAACCCTCCTGTTGATGCATACAACACTGTTGTCTGACTGACCATTGCAACTAACTCTACGACTATTTGTTGGTTTGGAGGAGACATACCAGTCTGCGTCATCTACATAACCTTGTCTAGTGAACGGACGAAGAGTTAAATATCAGGCATTCGTACTTGCAAAACAATACAGTTTGTGTGACCCTGAGAAGAGAACATAGAAAGGTAGCCGCATCTTGGACCCCGTCGTTTGTTGCTTGAGCCCCTCCTTGATGTTGGTGTCTATGCTTCGCTCTGGACTCTCCATATCCACAACACGAATCGTGTCTATGCATACAACCCAAGGCCCTCGGACCATTCTAGAGAAACGTCCAGATGACGTTGTCATCACGTTTGCGAAGCGTACTGCGATGGGCAAACATCGAAGGGGCCAGTTTAAAGATACGCCCATCGATGAAATCATGCAAGCCTTGTACAAGGTACACTCTGTCGCATGCTAAGCAAGAAATACTTGAAGCTTTTTACAGGCAACTATCAAGGAGACTGGCCTTGACCCCCGAAAGATAGAGGATATTTGCGTCGGTCAGCGGTGTTCTTAAACTCGAAGTGTACAATTCAAACGGGTCCTCAGGAACTTGTCACCCACCTTCTCCTGCTTATGCTTCCCGTGCGGCTGCCCTGGCTGCCGGTATACCCCATGAAGTGCCCGTATCGACGGTGAACAGATTATGTGCCTCCGGTCTCATGGCTATTCGCAACATCGCTCATGCGATTAGGTCGAAGGAAATATCTCTCGGTGTCGCTGTCGGCGCCGAGAACATGACACTCAAGTGAGTATTTCTTAAGCAATTCATCATCTTTCGCACGATGAACGTCAGTCCTCGCCCTACCCCAATAATTTCCGACGCCGTTGACAACGATTTACAAGCACACGACTGCATCCAGGTATGAAATCCTCCCCCACTACTTTACGCGTGCTGAAGTTGCCTAACTTTAGCCCATGGGATGGACTGCAGAAATGGTCGCACAGACATACAAGGTCTCCCGTAGAAAACAGGACGAATATGCATTGATCTCGCACACTAGAGCCAGTCGGGTATTTATTCCGCTTCATTTAAAGTTCCTTTTTACGATGGAGGCTACCAGGCCCTCGAGAAGGGCATATTTGCAGAAGAGATTATTCCAATCGAGATACGCGGATCCATCATCTCTGTAGACGACACCATTCGTCCGGGGGTAACCCCGGAGTCCCTTAGTGCACTGAAACCTGTGTTCCCTGACTGGGGTGAGAATACTACAACAGCAGGCAACGCTAGCGGCATTGGTGATGGCGCTGCGCTGTGTGTCCTTACAACAAGGGAAAGGGCACAAGAAGAAGGGATGGAAATCCTCGGCAAGTGGGTCGGATGTGCTGTCGTCGGTATGTTGTTCTGAGGTTGCCAGCATCCGGGTTAAAATCATAATACACAACAAAGGTGTCGAGCCAAGGTACATGGGCATTGGTCCCATTGCAGCTGTTCCCAAGGTTCTATCCCAGTTCGGTCTGTCGAAGGAAGATGTCGACGTTTACGAGGTCCGAAACTTTCGTGCCAACTGTTTCTCAGATGAAGCTCATAGTCAATGCACGCAGATAAATGAAGCGTTTGCATCACAATTCGCGTACTGCGTAGAAGAGCTCGGAATCCCAATGGACAAGATTAACCCAAAGTAAAGCTCTGTATCTGTTTATCACGATCCTTCTAAGTCATTCTCACAGCGGTGGTGCGATAGCCGTAACGCACCCTCTCGGAATGAGTGAATTCAAGCTTTATCATGGGTTCTTCATTCAACTAATGGAATTTATTTTATAGCTGGTCTGCGCCAGGTAGTGACTGGATTAGCCGAATTGCGTCGCAGAAATCAGAAAATTCTTTGCACAAGCATGTGTGTGGGTAGTGGAATGGGCGCCGCGGGCATCTTTGTGAACGAGGCGCAGCCGCCCCATGACTCGGCCAAACTCTAGTTACTTCCCCGTGCCCACTACAGAAGTTGTGGTCTAGGACAAACTATAACCAGTCATTGATGACTTCGGGATCTCAACCAACAATTCCACCCATTAGTTCATGTACAGGACTCCTCAATAACGACTCACGGACACGGCTTGTAAGACTGCATCAGTGCATCAATAAAAAGTCGTAAGAGCCTACAAGTTTTGCAGCCTACGAATAGAGCCATCGCAGAGTACCCTGTGTGTAATCTTAAAGAAACCAACCCTAATTCTGGTTCAATCGTGGACGCTGAAATGAAGCAAGTTAGTCTAAGAAACCAGCACATGAGTTAAATAACAGGAATCAGAAAGTCGGTAATGTCAGTGATACAAAAGCTAACGCTTGTATCAAGTCGACTAAGAGGTGCCAGTTGTGGTTGATCGTACAACACTCATCATGCGCATGTACACTAGGAGAGAGGGCTTGGGACTGAGTACTCACGTTGTGGGGTGCCATGGAGCAAGCATATGGAACCACACAATATTATTAAAAAAAAAGAGGCTTCTTAATTGAAGCGGCGATTAAAGAATTATCTTTTTGGAAGGCGTAATTGCGTAGTGAACAAAATAGTAGTATATCATCAGATTAGTCCATGTCATGCCGTGTCCAATTAATTCATCCATCTACTCATTTTGTTGCGAGGACGTGCAGTTTCGCCAACGAAACCACTACTGGTATACCGAAAAATGCGTAACCGACCCAGATCACTGGAAGAGGAACGAGATGTCAATCCAGGCATGACTCAAAAATGACCAATTTACTCGTGAATGCGTTGCTTGTATTTGCAATCAGTTGAGGACCGTGCGTTCCCTGGCCTTGGATACTTTGGTTGAAATCATCTGCTGCCTTCCCAAAGTACATGCGAATGATAAGGAAAGATGCCAACCCTTTCAAACGCAGATTTGAGAATGAGACATCAATGCAAAAGCTCACATTGCGTACCAATAAGGAAGGATGAAATGCCAATCCAAGCCGAGGCACGTTGCACCATTGGCTTTTCCCAAACGTTTCCGGCCTTGCCCATTAGATGTCGAAACGAAATTCCAGTTAACATAACAAAGAAAATGACGGACAAAGCGAGTGATATCGCGAGAAAGACTGGCGCAACAGTGGGAGGCGCCGCTAAAACAGAGCTGGGTGTATTTGAGGTAAACACGGAGGAATCTACCAAACCATATTCGTCTTCGTGTTATCAGGAAATGATGGAACCACGCACTGTAAATTGGTGAAATCGTAGGCGATGTGCAAGTTAGACCCGCCGCGTTGTTTGGCTTGGTACAGGACCCTATAATAGCGTGATTTGACAATCCATTCGGAACCTATGGACATACCTAGCATCCCTAGAAACATGCTTGGACCATCTACGGCCTCGCTTGAACCAGGTTGTGTCAACGATAAGGATGGGACAACCGCCAAGAGCGACACTTGACTGTGTAGCATGACCACTGGTGCGAGGTACGCGAAGAATATGAGGAATAAGGATGCCAGCATCAAAATGGGTGTGAGATACAATGTAATGGTTTTTGAGATGTCAACAAGCATGGTGTGAGTCCTGCTCTGGCTGCAAGCAAACCGGTACTGCAGATTCTAGATAAAATGAGATGGAGTTGCAAGCATGGATGAAAGTTACAGCCAGCTTTATATTGTCCTGCAGGGGCTATGCTAGATTAGGAAGGATTCTTGTTGTGTATTTGTGTATTGTTCTCGCTGGCATCACTACCGCTTACACAATTACATGATACAAGGGTCTGGACTAGCAATTGTCTGGAAAGAACAACAATAGTACTCGATCCATCGGCCACCGGTGCATCAGAAGTGAACAACTGTTTCGAGGCTGCGCGAAATCATACAGTGCGTCAGGTAAAAAACCAGTCAGTGATGGTAATGGTACGTATGCAACAGGGTATCCATGGTAGACGTTAGACAACATAATAAAGAACCAAGAGAAATGGCGATACAACAGTAAATTTCCAGGTACAAATAGGGAGCCGAACCTCAGATCACCACTGAAATAGTCTGCGGATGAGTGCGATGTCTCTTCCATGTGTGAAGTGACCGTCGTCCCGTGAGATCGACCGAGGTAGGTTGGGTCTAAATGGTTCATCGACAATATCTGAGTCTGAAATTGGCGCCATTCTGGAAACCTGCATCTATTGCAAGAAAATCACTCAGTTCAGGAACTCATGGTAAAATTAAACAAGCCTAACCTCCTCCGGCATCACATACTCATTGAACACTAAATTCCTGATCTTCGGCCGTTCCGGAAACTTGTAGTCGGATGTCAATTGGCACTGCAATTGGCAATGTGTTGTGCTTTGAATAAACCTCCCGAGCATGTTAAACTTTCCCCAGTGAATTTTGCTGGCTTCACTGGTACTAACGTCTGGGTTTCCTTCATGAGCGCGGATGAGATCCGATATGTGTACTTCCCTGTGAGATATAATCTTAAGTCGCTGACAGTCATTCGACACAAGTACGCACAGAGCAGGAATACATGCTCCATTAGTGTTTTTCAGCGCCATGCGGTAGGCTTGGTGAGCCCCCCGGTGTTGAAGTAAGACGTCCCAAGACAATAGGTTTTTATAGTGATCCGGCGTTTTAGTTTTGAATATCTCCATTGTATCGTCACCTTGAAAGGTAGAATTGTTTATCCCTGCGACGAAAGCGCGAAGAGCAGAATAGTTGTTCAAAGCACGAAGCTTGTGAGCGATATCAACAAATTTTTCGATCTGCTTCGCTCGGTTCTTGGGTTTGTCATGACACAAAATCAAAGAGACAACCCTACAAAAATGTTACATGTAGATACAGTGTATACGTTGTGTACTCACCAATCTGCAAGATGGTTTGAAATAGCATTAAAGCGTGGAATAGAGTCATATTCAGGATTTTTACGACCAGGAATGAGCGTATAACGAAGCCAGTGCCTCGGCTATAACAGCAGCGGGTCAAAAACATAAGAAATCTCGCATACAGACATACCTCTATTTCCAGGAACAGCTTAGCCTCAACACGGGTGATTTCTTCAGCGATTTCGGAGCAATCGTAGTTTTGTAACTCTAATGACTGGCGATACAGTTCTTTGAGGAGCTGCTTTGGAGATATCTCGGGAGCATCTGGAAGGTGTGACAAGGCGATGGGCATGATCAGAGACTTCGCGTTTAGGGGTAAACTTTGTTTACGTTCTCTCGAGTTCGATCCGGTCGAGATTTCTTGTGGCAAAGGGGACAGATTAGGCAATAACGAGTCCACAACGGCTGCCAGTGGATCATCTTCACCATCTGATATGCTATACGGATCATCCGCGTCATCAAGCAGGTGGTCGGCCTTGTGTGCCCAGGCTGAATCGGAATCAACAACATTCGAAAGCTGTTCCAAGAAAGGGACAAAATCGGATCCATAATGCAAGAGATAGGTTTTCCCAATGATGGATTTTACCAAGGCATTCAAGGCGCCTGCCGCACCCGGAGCGGCAAAATCTTGCGGGTAAGTATGTATCCAGGTCTCAAGTAGGTGACAAATTCTGTGTAGAGGACTGAAAAACATGTCGGTGAGATACCAACTCACATACCTCATTTGAGCGTAACTAGCAAACATAGGGTCGCCTAGTGAATTATCAAGTTGTCGCATGCGTTTCTGCATAGCCAACAGAATACTCCGAGGGCTAGCAAACCTTCGATAAGTGAGCAAGAAATGCGCAATGAAAGTCGGATCTACATTGCATCAGAAAAAATACGGTGGTGTGATCACAAAGGGCTGGGGGCTGACCATCTCCGCTAACTGCAAGAAAGAGTAGCTTGTCAAGGAGCTCATCTAGGGTGGCATATTGAACTGATCGACTTTTAAACGACAAAATCAGTAGAAAGTAGGATATTTCATAAATAATAGTACTCACGGTTCTTTCTCTTTTGTTACGAGACGATCGTCATCCTCCAGCCCATTTAATGGATCGGTTTTCACTAGATGCGGAGACGACACGGGAGGTGACTGTAGGCTATTGCTTGCCACGAGACTAGTGACGCTTCGGGTATTTGATAGTTTACGTTCACTCGAGGTACGAGACCTGGCCTTTTCGTGTTCTGAAAATAAGTCTGATGTCGATCGGGCACGCGTTGGAGACGTTGCTAGCGGGGGGGGAGAAGACGGGAGGGTGGATGTTGGTGAAAGTCTGAAAGAACTTGCTTGCGACATAGTGCGGACCGAAGGTACGGAAGAAGACCCAGTAGGAGTCCCCGAGATTGATCCTCTGCGCTCAAAAGAAAACGGAGAAACTAATGATTCTGGTGATGCAGGATTTCGTAGGTCGGCATCTAAGGGCACAGCCGAGTTAGAGGATAGCCAATCAGCGCAACCACTCCCATTACTCACTCGGTACTCTAAGAATTGACATCAACAAAAACTTGAATGCTTTTCTCATCTTCCCTACGTCTCCAACGTGGTTTACTTGCACCAAACCGACATCATGCTGCTGGAACAAATTCAAAGAACCCTGAGGATCAACGGCCACCGGGAGATCCGATTTCAGAGCAACTGCAATAACAGAATACTTCAATGGATGTATTAGCCCTTGAGACAACCGATTAGTGGAACAAAAAGTTATCAAAACGGGATTTGACTTACGGAGAAAGTCGGAGACAGGAACAAATGATGATACATCTGAACTGTCGTAACATACGAAGACACCATCCACACGAGGAGGCGAAGTCAATCTTGTGATGTCCAGCTCGTGAATCACAATCGAGACGCTCGGAGGCTCTGGTTGTTTCACCCAGTCGAGTCGTCTAGTGTCTGAAAAACGTAAGCATTGGTCCAATGAACGATAAAGAAAAGCATACAGCGAAAAGGTGTAGAAATTGGACTCCCGGACATAGCGAAGAGCGTCGAGAGATCTTCAACACCATACGCTCTTGCGTCTTCTGAGACGAACGTGGACTTTCCACAACCAGGCGTGCCTACAACAGCAATAGAGATCTCTCTGCAGAATGACTGCACGATGTCAGATTCGCCTAACGGACCATGTATTTAGCCAGTGCTCACTATTGACTGAACCGTGTCGGCCATAAAGCTTTTAATTCCGGGATTTGCCTGCAACCCAAGGCTACCGCTCCTAACACGTCCAGATATGACGTCCGTGAGGGAGGAATGTCTCGGGAAGGACTGTAGAGACGTTGTTGAATGCAATCGGCGAGGGTCGTCGCGTAGCATTGGCTGAGGAAGCTGGTTTGGTATGTTGGCCATTGGGGCAGCGGGCATTTGATTGCGGGCGGGAAGTTTGAGGTCACCGGGACGACGGAAATGGCGTGCCTGTTCTTTGCCTTTGACCGAGCCTTTTCTGCTTTTATCGCCCACCTTTTTCAAGGGCTGCCAGGACTCGGATTCCATGTTTCGTTCCGCAGTAGAATCATGACCGTCGCTCCCCGTACTTATACTAACGCCACGGGTTCGAACGTACAGTGGAACGGGTTCCGGGCCATAACGACGTGCAGAATCGACGGATAAATCTGACCTGCGAGTTCCGGATGAGCTAGATGGGGTGTGAGTGGTAGCTCGGGGAGGGCGCGAACCAGAGGAGGCCGATGAGCTCTCTCGTTCGTAGCCAATAAAAGAATCGACGGAGACCGACTTGCGGAGGCTTTGTTGGGGGTGATGATGAGAAGGATTAAGCGGGGCTGGGCCGGTGGGGGATGTGGCATCGTGGGGAGTGACGGACGATGAAGAGAGGTGCGAGACGATGGAGTCGTGGTCGGTCCTGTCGGGCATCTGGATGGGGGGCAGCGTCGGGATGGCAGGCAAAGAGTGAAGCGTAGAATTGGTAGACATGGGCATGGGCATATTCAGGTGGCGGTCATGGGCGGCTTTCAAGTCGTGTGGTACTAGTAGCTCTCTCCCAACAACCAACGTCGCTCCAGATAGCCAAGAACGGTTGGTTTGGTTATCCTTTTTTTTTTTTTTCACTTAACGTCGCTAGACGCCCGAATTAAGTCTGGCTGAACCCGTCATGTCCCCAACAGTGCTCCTCGTCGTCAGTCTCTCCGACATGCATCTCCATAACTTGCTCATCGTCTCAACAACATCAGAACGACGACGGCCCGCCTGGCGCGGAGTCCCCTTACATCTTCGGTCTTCATCAGCATCTCATTAATCACCTCAGTGAGCACCTTGGGATGCATGACAACCCCCGTTACAACGATCTTTCCCCTTAGAATGGAACGTAAGAGTCGTCATCCCAAGTTCACAGAAGTCTTGGATCGGTCAGTGTGACACGTCCGTTTGCATAAATCGCACCAGCATACCGACACGGGGCACAAAGGGAAGGCATATCATATCACTGAGGTTACACGTGGCAGATATTTCTATCCAAGAGAGCCAGGTCTGTGTATTCTACCATCCTCCAACTTCGCCACTCACTGCTTTCAATAGATGGCATAGACGGCGAAACATCAGACACCCCAAGACCCTTAAAGGAGCGAGAAATCGCAGAATGGATTTTACTGGACGGCGTGCGCTCATTGGTTCTACCTCGTAACACACAAACTCACATCCTAATCATGTCCAGACGCCTGCAACTTGTACAAACGTTGCCCTTCACAATTTATACCCCGGAGAGATCGACCTTGTGGTGAGTTCACATTCACCATTCTATCCTTCCTGACCATTAACCCCATCCAGATCTCAGGACCCAACTTTGGTAGGAATGCATCAGGTCAGTAATCACGACCAATGTGCTAGTGAAAGTCTCGTCATGTTCTATAGCCGCATTCTCCCTCTCATCAGGTACTATCGGTGCGGCGATGTCTGCTGCACTTTCTCGTACACGTGCGATTGCAATCTCATATGGCAGCGTGCTCTATCCCACGCCCGTCATATTCTATCAGCCTGCATATGAGCTTTCTATTCGTATTGTGGAGTATTTATGGACGAACTGGGGACAGGTTCCGGGTGCACTTCGCGACGGCGAGGTTGAATTGTACAACGTGAACCTTCCTATGATTCACAAACTCGTAGACCCTGGAGGCTTGCAGGTGTACTGGACACGCTTGTGGCATAATTCGTATGGCCGCCTCTTCAAACACGTTCCACTGATTCGTGCAGCCCAAGGAGGGGATAACCCCAACTCACTCAGCGAAGTCATTCACGCAGCCAAGGCGCCTCGGGTGGATAGTTATCTCGCCTTTAGGTTTGCTCCCGACTTGCAGCCTCTCGTTCACCCAGATTTGTCAGCAGTCCCGCTAGGGACAGACAGCTGGGCAATTGGAATGGGACATGCTAGTATCACTCCCATGAGATCTAGTTTTGCTGAGGTTGATATCCAAGACATGGGCAATCTACGAGAAGTAAGGTTATAATCAAGGGTTATCCTAAAAATGGGAATAAAACTAGTGTATGTCATTGTCCACGATGTAGGGATCGCTTGTGGAGATCTACAGCAAAGATATCAAGACTTGCATGATAATGAGGGGTACTGCGATACAGAATCTCTGCATCAGATGAACGGAGAATCGTGATGCGGAACTGGAGGAACTGCCAGACAAGGTTGCTTCCTTGTAGACCTTGAGGGAGTTTATGATCCATGATGCATTCTACAGACAATCCGTCAAAGGCAACGGTTCCTAGGTAAAGCATAGCACTTGCCACAAAATTCGATGGGTCCATCAATATTCCGGTACAAGTACCTGGGCATCCAGAGGTTGAATAGGAATTACCAGCCCAATCACCTTGTTAGAACAATCAGCTAGAAACTCTTGCTGCGTCCAGAAAGCTCACCACAGAATGTGATATCTGACGACAAGGTAAGCCTGACAAGTGCCAGCGGGTACGAAAAACGTACCGAAGACAATCGAGTGATTAGCAAAGAATTGTGAAATGTTGCAATTTGTTGGAGCAAGCGCCGCGACCGGTTCCCCCCAGTTTGACGGGTTCGGCAAGCCCTGAGTGATATCTTGAGGAATAGCGGCGCGATAGAATGACCCTGAACCGACGTAAGACCTTAGGGGAACGGATGAATTGTTGGAAACTGACAAACTGCGATTCCATTGTTGTCCCATTTCATTGCAAACACACCGCCACCTTGCGAGTCAAAGTATGGACCATACGATGCCCTGCTCCATTCTGTGACTCCACACCCAGCATTATTATTGATGAATGCATTGCACTGCAAATTGTCTACGCCATTGGTTTGCTAAAAATAAAAAAGTCGGTGTCAAATCAACTACGGCTAATTGCAAAGACCTACTACGATGGTACCCGTGAAATTGGTCGTAGCCGTCAAGTTGCACCCTTCGCAAGGCTTAGCACATATCAGACTATTCCTGCGAGACATACCCGGAGCAGTGTGCCATGTGACTTGGTTATGCTCATTGTCATGAACACCTTCAATGATGTCTATTTCACCATTCTTCAGCAGAGTCAAAGCCAACCCTCGAGGCAGTTAGCATACGCACCCACGGCCAATTGCCGTTCCCCAAAGTCCTAGAAGCATGCCAATATTAGGCAGCCAACTTACAAAGAATGATTCGATAAATACCAAAAGGCAGGCCACACCCCTAAAAGCTGAGTCGGAGAGGGTACACATGGGCCAGTAGAGAAAATAAACACACCACATCCCCAAGGTGCCATATCGAGGTCTAACACGAAAAGACCGGTGTTATACACGGCTTGACTGGATATCCGTACACTGGGACGATTTCGTTGAACGCGACTCCTTGAGCCTTGAGGAATGGTTACCTGCTACGATTGACGCCCTCTGGAAGCCATGTGGTATTATCGCCCTTCATAATAACTTTGTTGCCAGATGTTACATACGCTAGGCCATCGGCGAATGCAGTCGACTGATTGACGAAGCTGGGAGAAGATTCGTTTGAAATCGACTAATGAACGCCTGGACTCACGTCACCAATCCGCTGCAAGGATTCCCCGTTAGTGTCCATAAACTCACGAAGGTGACTACACACGAACTTTGTAGGATCCGCACCAGTATAAAAGTCGAAGGTACTTGATATATCATTAGCACAGAACGTTCAAACTGCGAAGTGAACGCCAACACACTCGAAAAACGTCTGACCTTCATACGTGTCTTGGATCACCCACAGCGTTGTGTTCTCAACGGAGGCACGTTTCATGGAACGGGCATGCGCCACAGACACCGTCAGGAAGGCATGTAGCACTAAATAGAACGGTAGTCCCTTCACCCAAGGGTGTCCCAGTCCCATCTCGTGGTATGTTCAAAGAATGTTGCTGGTCTCTTTCGTTCGCACTGTGCAAGACTCGGTATTTGACTCGGTATTTGGGTCCGACGGGGCACCGCAGCTCAGTCTGTCGTAATAATAGCTCAACTACACGCGACGAACACGCGGCTCCACTTCATCGGCTGCATCATGTGCTTCTAGGTTTCCGCAGTACTTCACCCACGAGCATTCGTTACCGTTGGAACACGAGCCCCAAATCCAGTGCAACACATGGTTTTTATCAAAATCATACGGACATACAAGCATACCATACATCGCTGATCGCTGTAGCACGTGATGCAACAAGGCAGAAGAAGTGGCGTATAAAATCACCGGTACCGGCGGAGACTGAGAGTATTGTGTTTCTTCCAGGTCGAGCGGGCTGGTGTATGGTTGTAACGGTGCCCTTTTCCCAATCCGCGGTTCTGGATAGTCACAGATATGGGTAAATGTCGCTTTGAAAAGAATCATGGAACAAACTTGTTTGCCAGTGCTAGTGAGCCCACGAGCCTCGCGACGCTTATGCACTGGTTTCGTGATCCAGTTGATGCGCGCGTCACGACGAATCTGAGTCGTCGACTCAGTGTGGTGGATGAATGATCGTATAATGGCTCACCGCCTTGTGGCTGGGGTCAACGAGGATAACCTCATAATATTTATAAACACCATCTTGATTGATCCAGTAAGAATTGAGAACACGCAAGTTGCCACAACGGCGACCAACACGCTCCTCTGCGACGCTCCTCAGGCCACGCTGGAACTTTAGGTGATTGACGCCCTGACGAACAGGTTTGCCATAGGTAGCACCTGAAAACCTTCATGAGCGACCAACAGGTACACGGGGGTAACGAGGTGTACCTTTGGGTACAGGCTTTTTGCGGTTACCCCGCCTGACACGCACACGGTAAATAACATAGCCTTGCTTGGCCTTGTAACCCAAACGACGGGCTTTGTCCGGACGAGATGCGCGAGATGCGCGGTGGATAACGGTCAGCTGACGGTACTCCCAGCACCTGCAATTTGTTAGTGAGAGTGGGTGCATCGTCCATCAAACTCACCGAACACGGAGTAGGAAACGCAATACATCGGACTGCTTTTTCTTATACAATTCACTGACATACTTGTAAGCACCCATCTTGAGGCTGTATGAAAGAAATGGTCAGGCTAATAACATCTTTGCATCCGGTAAAATGCAACACAATCCACCCTTGTTGTGAGAGACCTGGGTGCCAGTCTCAAAAGAGGGCGGATTCAAAGGATGCCCTTTATAGCCAGATAGTTCAGAACAGTTAGAACTCACCTCTTGAGGGATTCCGAGGCAATGGCGGAGAGGATTGACCCAAACTCAACCGAGAGGTGGCGAGCGGAAATCGCCGGAGTAGCGGGAATTGCCGTGTTGTTACAACAAGAGAAACTGACTGTAATTGGTGTCCATCTCTCCAACAATAACGTATTGTATTCTACTGTTGTCAAGGATCCCACTGGGTGCTACTTAAGAGCCTCTTTAATGTAGAGCGTCGCCACTTACACATTGTAGTGTTGTTTCTACTCTTTTTTCCGTTTCTCTGCACACATGGCTTGGTGGGGAGTCGATGACCTTCGGGGGTACATGAAAGATGCGGTGCTCCCTGAATTAAAGTACGGAGGCAACAACATAACATGCCCACCTCCCGGGCATAAAAGTCATCGCAATACCCTTTCAACTCGGTTTAGGAAAGAAAGGCATCTTACTACGATCCAATGCTTGAACGATAAGTTTGACAGTCTGGTCAGCAATTGTTCGTGTCAATGATGTGCCCGGTACGCGCCATTACTAACGATATTAATTGGCTTTAGGGATTGTTGCAAATGTACCGGATACATCCTTGGGCCTGAAGAACCTAATCGATCGGGACGATCTAACCGGGGAGGTTTTGACCGTGCCTTCGGCTCAGAAATTCAGAATAAGTCTGACCCTACCTGCGCCGGTGACAGAGTTCAATCGGTATGTCATGCTACCCGCCCACAGAACGTTTTGCTGAAATGTTGTTCAGACTCTGGGCCTGGATCGACCATTTCCCGTTGAGGACCGTGCAACGCATACTACACATCCTTTACCCTCAAAGCAAGGACTGGGGTTTTGTGTCAGAAACACAACCACACTACGACGACGACATCTTCAAGGAATTCTACTTTACCCGCAGAGAATGTCCATCGACTGCAGAGATTGCTTCAAACTCAGTAGTTGTTGTTTGTCAGCCCCCGTGGGTTCTCTCTAATGAAGACATGTGGCAATTTACAGAGCTGCAATCAGTAAGTCTTGGGGAAGTATATCACAGACATAAATGTTTAATGACCTAGTTGCCTGCTGGTAACACTCGGCTACGGGCAAAAGAACGTCTCTGGTGTAAGGTTCGTAGTCAACCTTGAATGAATTTGGATACGGCTCATTTCTTTTAGCTCTGGGACTTGTGTGTCCGTAAACAGTGTTTTTATTTCATCGTGACGTCCTATCAACAGTGGACGTTTGGAGTCTTTTCTGATGGTAATGCGTATCCATCTATTTTGTCTTCTTTCCTAACGCCATCACCAGGATGGACGAACGCCTACATATCCCCACCATTTGATGCACCGGCAAGACAGCCCACTGTCATGCATGCCATCTTATACTGGCTGGCCTCTGCGCTTGATATTGATGATGGTTATTCCCCCCCAAGCGTGAGCCCGAACGATCGCTGGTCGAATAGCGCACTTTCTTATTGATCTACGCTTCAATCTAGTTACCGGAGCCGGTTGAATACGTGATGGGTCAGTTCGATATACCGCCCTCCGAAACTTGTGGGTCGGACAGTATTCAAGAGTCCTTGTCAAGCTGGGCAGGGAAAAGCAATGGTATACTTCCTTTTTTCAAACCGGTGTATCATAGCGCTGAGTTTGTGCTGTGCTATAGGTGTTTCCATCTCCGCTCATGAGGATACGTACCCTCCGTTAGGCGTGTCTGAGAAAGACGAAGATGAAAGTCCAATGTTTGAACCTTATATCAAGCCAAGGGACCCGATGGAGACCCGGCAGATGGTTGAGCGGTGGCGTGCGACTCTACCAATCATAAATATCGAGCGAAAAGGGAGAAAGAACGACGCGCAGACACCCCGCAACCTATCTATCATGCCAGACCATAGCCTAATACCTCCATTATCTCTTGATCTCTTGAAAGACTCCGCCTCTACCACGGCATCTTCTGAGTATACAGAGGTGGGGAATAAAAAGGGTCACTGGCTAGTGAGCATTAAACGAAGGTAGGAAGACAGAGTCTATTATTCCAATGCAACGATATATATACATCACTGATACTTGCCATGTCGATCACTATGCATGCATATGTAAATTCCAGTGTATGACAGAATCTATCCGCCACAAATATTATGATCTCCTGCCCCTTTCTTCTTTCGGGCGCAGTCGCAACCACGCAGTGCTTAAGAATAAAGCCCATGCAATGCAAATGAGCAGGCCCGAAAGCCAGGCAAAGAAGTAGCCTCGGCGTTTTTCGGACCGCCTGCGAACATGACGCACAAGGTGACAAGAATCTCTGTCATCGTCCGAATGCGCCAGCAGCGGCGTCCCTTCAATGGGTGGAGTGACACGAAGGGCCTCGGGATGATTTCGGATAGAGGCATCGGAATGCGAGTCAGATGTGGAAAGTAAGTCCTCTGGACAATAGGGGCGTGAATGTTCTCCTCTTCGACGTTTATCAAGACGGCGCAGGCCTTCCAAACTGATCAGTTGCAAAAAGTTAAGAAACAAAAATGCATAAAGGAGAAGCTGGATGGCGACCGCATTATCTCGCTTGAGTAGGGTAGACCCGTATCCGTTATCGAGCCATATTCCTGCAAGTGTTTGGAATATAGTAGATCCGGTATGTTCCAGCTGCGGGTGGCTCAGGTAACCAACCAGGCGTATAGCGCCTCATAGCACTCACAGCTTTGTGTACACCCAAAGTTGTGGAAACATACTTTAGGGGGACGATTGTTGGTACGATGACCGCTAGCAAGACTTCTGGAAGGTCAGTACAGTAGTGCAATTAACTGCAAGACTTACGTGGTGCAAATCCTACACCACCAGCAAAGGAGATAACACCAGGTAATGGGCTTCTAGTCCATTGGGGTGGTGTTGCCAGCCATGCATAACAGAACATGGTCAGAAGAGAAGAAAGAATAAACATTCGTATAGTGATACTCGGATTGTTGATGCGATCTATCAAGTATCCGCACTAGTTCATAAAATTGAGATGCGATCCACTATTTTGGCCGAGGGGCTCACTGCAGGATACAAGACAACGCTGCCAACAAGAAGGTATGACGCCTGTGTACTGGCAGATGCTTCGCTCAAGTGGTATCGCTTTTCCAACACATTCCTGACGAGAGCGTGAGTAAGTTACCAAAGATACGCAAAAAGTAACCCCCACGCGGCCAGATGGGTGAATGGTGACCACACCATTCCACAAAACAGGTTAAGGCCGATATACCTTCCGAGAAGTCAGTAAGGGTGTGCCTTGGAAACAAAAGACTCACGCCCAAAACACATCCCCGAGTAATGGGACCTCCTTCAAACTTACGCGGCGTTTTTTGGCCACCTTTTTGAGAGCCACTACCTCCGGAATACTGTAAACTCCGTGCCTCTGAGCCTCATGCCGGGCTTCAGAAGCTTCTAATGTTGTCCCAGACCCCAAGACTAATCTGTGTGATGCGAACAAGTAGATGAGGTTAATTGTGAAGGAGAAGCCCGTCAACGCTGCCGATACGTAAAATGGTGCATCCCGCCCAAGGGAGACGGAAAGGGGATACGATGTACGTGCTGCTAGAAATGACGCAAATTTTCCAGCAACAAGACCAACGGCCATTGATGTGCCCAGTCCATGCGAGTGAAAGAAGCGCACAATGATTGATTCTTGAACAACTGCAAGTGGACTCAAGCCAAGGCCAAAGATAAATAAGCCAAACGTCATCAAACGGACATTCTGCTGAGTTTCTCCAAGAAGAAGAATGACTTGACCTTTTTTTTTATTGTGAGGGAGGGGCACGATTTGTGTAGTTTTGAGCTTACCGAGGAAAACCACACCAGTCGCGAAAATGCTAGCAAGCGTGGTCCCGAGTTTGCTGGCCAACACTCCACCAACAAGGGGAGTCCAGGTGCCATTTAGACTGAACGCAGATATGAAGAGGCTAAATTCCGTGTTGGACGTCCCAAGCTCCCGAGACAGCCGAGACTTGAGAGGTGCAAGGGTATTGGAAGCGCTACTGATGCATCAGACGAAAGGTTTCGCAAAGAAAAGAGGTAAACTAAACTAGTGGCTTCCGATGCTCAATGAGCAAGCACACAGGAGTGCGAGAGTCCGCATGAATACGGCACTAGCGGGGGGTATTACTTTGCTGGCTGGCGGAGCGGATTCATCGGATTCATCTGGACTGCCAGAAGCAATAGAACGTTGACCAGCACTTGTAACGCTCTCTTCTATGAATGAATCCTCTGTGTATATCCTTCCCATGGCAGCAATGTTTTGGGGATGCTCGGATGAGACCGTGCTGCTGGACATTTTCGAGGGACGAACGTCTTATCAGATAAAATTTTAGTACCTCGAAAGGGGTGACTAATCATAAACAAAAACACCCACGGCAGGAGCAGGAAAATATTTTTTCCTCGCTTGTGTTGTATTTTTGGAAGTGTGGGGGCTGAAGAACACCCGGATTCGGCGGTATGGCAAAAATATTATGTAATCTTCGGCAAATCTAAATAAGTGAGTGTAGTGTAGGAGTGTAGGAGGTTTTATTGCGGAACTGGAAGCAAAAAAACCAACATGAATACCAAACCGTACGAGCATCAGAGAAAATTAGAAACATTTTTTTACGATGGCCACCACCTCATATAGTGTTTTCTTCCAACTTAGCTAGTCTTTCATCTTTGAGATGTAAATATTCGCTCGGATGGCGCATATGAAGTAGCTAATGACCATAGCACTTGGTATTCCATCTCTCAGCGCTCAGTCTCGCATGTACCATGTTTCAAAAGAACATGAAGACTCGCTCTGTATTTGCCGACGAAGTACGGCCACGCCTGCGGACGACAGGGAAATAAAGTGGACGTGCCAGCACTGAAATAGGGCCCACATGAATCACCCTGTGTGCTATCATCTTCGTACACCTCGCTCCCACTGTTAGTCATGGCTTCAGGGCGTTGGAGTGGTCTGTACTATCCAGAGAATGGCGCGCACCACCACGTAATAATATTATGTCCCTATAATGACCAGAAAATGACTGTCGCTCCGACCCTGGCTACACATAAAAACTGGAATGCTGTTATCACAGTCCAGCCTACAATCAATCCTACACCTTTTATTACACCAGTCTGCGGGATTCACTCACATAGCTTCGCTTGCTTGTTCGCAACCACATGCACGTTGCAAGTAGGGTCAGGGTACACAACCCGAATTCCACCCACCCCACCGCCTCCACAGTGAGCGTTTCCCTGCAACTGGTAATGCTGCTTAGATCTTGGGGCTGAGAGCATGGCGAGCTTGCGCTCACGAACCCAGAAGACCCTGATATCCAGTTGCAGTTCCCTCCCTTTCGCGTGCCATGCATCGTGCCCGCCGCAACGCCCTGTGCAATAGAGCGCAACACTCAACATGACCAAGATACCACCCGTACAGACACTCACCCAGAGTATCGCGGTGACGACAAGCCAAATGATGGAGCTTGCTATGCTGGCGAGCAAATGCACCGCACCGTCCACTATCCAGAGCAGGTAAGCCGTCCCAAACATCGTCGTCCAGACAGCATTAAATTCGAAAAGAATCAATCTAACCCCATCAGCGACTCAGCTCACAGTCATATTCGAAGGTACTCACAGCGAATGGTAACGAGAACTTGGCCATTTATGGTTCTCGTTTCCCGCACTAATCAGGAAAGCCGTGAGCCCCAATTCAGCCATCGCACAAATCGTGATGAGGACAAAGAGAAATGGGTGGTAGTGGGTCTTGATGTAAGGCATCGTTAGAGTCTTCCGGGAATGGTGGAATGATGCAGACCAATGGCTACGAGGAAGACAAGGCGAAGGAAGTGAGCCCGATTTATTGAGGGTATCCCACATCATGGAATGGTCGTGATATCCATGCGAAAAACACGAGGTGGGCCAGAAACTATCGAACAGAGTGGATGTCGTGGACTAAAGCGTGCATGGACAATGGCCTTGTGTCCATGAGCACTCCACGTTCTCGTCAAGCCAGGACTAATCACTGCAACGTGGGCGTTCCACGTATTGTGAACCGAGTGGTACGCGTCGCCAAGTTGAATTACACTAATTTTCATAATCAAAGGCTGTTCATTTCATCGTCATTCATTACCGCTATTACATGTCAAAGCAAGTCTGGCGAGGCGGAGAGCACCTTCCCGTGTCTTATTCCCTGCATCCAAGGATCAGATATATGACTGGACATTTCCCGAACAGGTCAACTTGCCTCCTATAAAGCCCGAGGCATGGACGAAGACACAGCCGTCGACACCAACTAACTTGGACAAGTTGTCGTCTCGAAGACCCCTCCATCCCTCCGGAAGTGCTTTACGGCTCGCAAAGCTGTCGGGAGTGACAGGGACTGCCTGAACGCGCCAGTTTCCACCGAGTTCGTCAGGATAAACAACATACAGCGGAAGATCATCTCCAATAATCCCGTGTTCTGCTTCGAGTTGGAAAAGATGCTCCTGTGTCGTTCATGAAGCTGGATTACCAGTGGTCATACGGAGGATGAGACTTGCCTTCCATGGGACAAAGTTTTCAAACACGAGGATGCTACCACTTGGATCGTCCTGGTGCCGTGCCAAGAGGGTAGAGCGAACCACGTCTCGCGCAGGTAGCCAAGCCTCTGCGTAATACTTTAGTCTCCCAAGGAATTCTTCACCAGTGAGTCGTGAAGCATTAGTAAAGGAAGACTATCAAAAAGGTGAGAAAATAAGCATGAGAGTTTGCATTCCACACACGTCGGTGATTCGGGGATTGGTTGGTTCATTCCACCGAGGGTTAAGCCAGTTGACCCTGCTTGACAAATCCGTTCGATTGCTGTACCTTGGCTGTTCTTGGGAGGAAAATTGTGGTATGCCATTGTCAATGGCGTCTATCGCCTCAATGAACTCCTGGCATCAACGTGAGCGATCGAACCGGAGGGTTACAGGTTTGGACCCACCTTGTATATTTTCAACCAAAGTGGATGGACTGTGGGATGGTCAACGTCAACACCAATTTGAGTAGCAATGATTTCTTTTCCGAAATGCCTGCTCCGGCGACTCAGTGATAGACTGCTCAGAGGATATGGCACATACTTGTAAATGAGACCGGCGGAGGATAGTTTGGTTGTAAACCCATGACCGAATACTTCCTGGAAACCCCTTTGATGGTGATCAAATCGTTGATTTCCCTCATCATACACTGCGCCGACATCGACAACAACATCGCATGCATCTAGAAGGGCAGGGTCCCTGCTGCGTATTACGTCTACAGGACATTTTTGAGGACGAGGTAGTGAAAACTTTTATTGTATCGATACCTGCGCCAAGGTATTTTTTCGTGAGACGAAGAAGAAAGACGGCCAGTGCTTCATCGCAATGAAATGTCCCATCATGTGTTCCTATTGTCTGGGGGTGGTCGATGAGCCTCGGTGTGCGTGCTCAGGCGCTACTGGACCTTGACATCCACCTTGTGCTCTTTTATGGCTGGCTGATTCAGAGACATGAGGGAGCGGGGAAACAGTGCAGGAACTGGGACAGATGACCGGGATCGGACATACAAGGCCAAAGATCGCAGCACTGGAACCAGGCTCCGCATTTCCAGAAGAACAAGCCGTGTTCGAGATATTTCAATGTCTACTGGATGATGTGCTTTACAGTGTATACGTCAACTATTATGAGTTGAATGGTAGGGAGTCCACTAAGATAAAGAAAGGGTAAAGCGTCAATGAGAGGAAGTAAATACGATGTCAAACGGTCATAAAAGTGTCTGCAAACGGTGCTAGCACGAATCGTGAGTCCCAAGGAGGTATATCGCATGCAAAACTCGGAGGCCAATTTGGAATCAAACAAGGGCGAGAGCGCCCCCAACAATAAACCCGACAAGTCCAAGCATGCCAGCGCTCCGGAGTGCTTTCGCGGCGGCGATGTAGCTGTCTGGTGGACCATATACGCCACCAGGTCCAGACTGCCCTGGACTCGGAGCGACACCGCCTGGACCACCACCATTTGCGCCCGCGACGGAAGAAGGGGCGGTGGGGAGGGGGGGACTTGAAGTTGTTGCATTGCCGGTGGAACTGGCGGTGACGTTCGCTGAGGCTGAGGCGGAGGAGGAGCCACTGGCTGAGGCAGACCCCGACTGGGTAGCTGAGTTGGAGGCAGAAGTGATGGTCGCCGAGCTGTTACTGAGGCATGGTCAGCAGGCATCACCTCTGACAAAAGTCGATACTTGCGAGGACTAGAGCGAGAAAAGAAGGGTGAGTGATGGGGAAAAGAAGACGGAATGAAAGGGTTACCTGTGCAGCAGAGAGGGCAGACAAGGCCAGACAAGCGAACAAGACTGACACTCGCATGGTCGTCGTTTGGGTTGGGTGTGAGCGGCTAAAGGGGGGTCGATGCAACATTGGGGGGGTCGACTGTTCTTCACATGTTGTCTCTGTCTGTTGACACCGTCCGGGTCGTGCTGGGTTATATATCGGATATCCTCACTGATCCGATCCCACCACACCTCTTATCCACACCCCTCCGACAGCGACACCATTTCCTCCAAATATCTCCTTCTTCCCCCAGCGACTACCTCTGCTGGCCTTCCCCCGACAATCCGACCACCATCCGTCTCCTCGACCACTTGTCCCCCCTCCCCGATCAATCCAGCTATCCGACACGTTACACCTCAGACACAGAGTCTACCTTTGCCCATGTGCAAATATCCTCCGATGTACAAGGATTGCGTCTCGTCTTCCTCTGGGATGACACCACTTGGAGGTATCACGACCTTCGTTTGATGCCGTTCCCGTCTCCATCCTTTTCGACCCCGCAAGAGTCACTTGCCACCAGCACTTTGGCTAGAAGAAATCCCCCGCCCGGTCCTGCCACAAAAGCCGATCAACTCCATGGCGACGATGACGACGACGCTTACTGGTCCTCCTATGGAACTGCAATCGACGATCTGGCCTCACCTCCACCATCACAAAGTATGTGCAACACCGTCGGAGAAGACGCTTATTGGGCCCAATATGCTTCCATACAAGGTCACCACCTCGCTCGCACATGCGCTCAGTCTAACCTAGTCTATGGATTTCTCTAGGTTCTGCTGATTCCACGATACCTTCCCCCTTGCCACTTGACCACAAACTTCGGCTTGTTAATTCTAATGACACCGGATCGGTCTCTATACGAGACGAGCTAGTCATCGATGTCCCCGTCGATGCATTTTACCCTGGTCCTCAACTAGGACCCCCGTCTCCAAACATTCTTGCGCACCTTCTCAGTACAGTCTCTCCGAGAACGAATCTTTCCCCCCCCGTTCCTGGCGATTCAAATTCAACACAATCAGCATCAGCATCCAGCACCGATCCTCCGCCAGAACAGGCTACGGAAGATTCTAAATTGGTTACGCCGCCATTGCCAGACGAGTATCTAGACACCGTAGCAGTTGCAGTCAAGGTAAACGGGCCGCCTTCTAAATACCGGCAACGCCCTCTTGAAACGACGGATAAAGCACTTTTGGAAAGCATCAGGGGGCTTTACTACCTTTGGAAGTCTGGTAGGAAGGGAGAGTTGGACGAAGACGACGGAAGCATCTTTTTGCAGATTGTTCAAGAGGCCATTGCATACGACTAACTGACATATGTAATCACCAAGATTATTATTAACAAGTGAAGGACGACAAGTATTGATTATCAATTATCCTACACGTCCCATCACCGACCTCGAGTCAGCATCAATTTTGAAGTGCGGCCGAAACTTGAAGCAGTGTGCCCAGTTCCAATAGTGCAAGATCAATTTGTGCAATAACTTGGGGAGCCTGAGGTATGAACGAAGGAACGGCAGTGAGCGATGTTGGAGATGGGCCGACGGTGGACGTCGAAGAGGACATGGTTGCAACCAACGAAGAGGTGGTAGTGGCCGCAGTAGTAACAGGTGCCAAAGAAGGTGTTCCACTGATAGTCGATGCTGGTTGCGTCGAGGTGGATAGGTCGCTATTGTAGGACCAGAATCCATAGATTTCACCCTCGTCAAGTGGTGCAAAGTATTCGAAAAGGCCTTGACTAAAATCCAGGCAACCCGGACAGCAACTTTCACACTAACAGAAGATGATAAGAGTGAGTCCTACCAACCTGGAAAAATGACGAGCTTGCCTCATCCGTTATCTGGGCTTGTGCCGTTTTCCCATTGACGGTAATCGTGATCATCTCAAAGCAGTGGGTACCACCGTCATATTCCTGACCGGACCAATGAGCGCGTCAACCAAGTCAGATCACAGACTAACCCACACCGACACCTATTGCCACAATCTGGACGCAAAGAGTAAACGACTGAACACGTGAAGCAGACCAACGCCACGTACGAAATCATTGGGACTGTTTGTGATGCCGCAGGCACCTCTGAACGAAAGAGACAGTTCAGATAAAGTTGTACCAGACGACCGGTGTGAACTCACTTTCCGTCTACGAAATATGTGAAGGCAACATTTGTGTCTCTTTTAAAGCTGTTGTTGCCGTGCCGATGGCGAGCACCGGGTTTTTCATGCCTGTTAGATTGCAGAGCATGGCTGGGAGAGCATGAGAGCAGGAAGAGGTTTAAAAGGAGAGACAGCAGAAAGAACGAGCGCATATTACCGCATGTGAGTGAGGATGAAGTATGTAGTGGTGCAAAAGAAACGGACTCGAAACGAGTTTTACTTGTTTCACATTCCGCACTCCGTCGGTCCACGTGCCAGCTATTTATTTAGGCTTCAGCAAATCCAGATATGTGGTTACAGCTCAGTTGATTGACGAAAAGGTATCTACCAAGGTCCCTAGTCCCAATACTTATGATCTTAACATGATCGAGGACTATTTAATTCTCTTGAGCTGGATGACGGGTCAATACTAGGCTCTAAACATGAATGCACACCTTACCCTTTCGGTTTGTCTGAAAACACCACTGTCAAGACTCGTGGCTTTGTCCGAGATAACATCGAGACGGTTGTTCTGTGTGTCGAGTTCCTGGCCCATGGCCGTGCCAAGGGCTTTCAAGCTCTTGGTGACTTTGGAAATCTCATCGAGATTGTCATCCAGCTCATCCTCGAGCTCATCATCCTCGGCTCCTGCTTCGAATTGGTAACGCTTCCGTTGTTCCTTCCTCGCTGAAAGCCGTTCTGCAGTCTGGAGCCCCTCAGAGTCATCTCGCTCCCCATATGTGGTCGCCTGACCGATACGGTTCTGGGTGTCCCTGATATCCATCATCGCCTTCTCCCGTTCACGCCTATCATCTTCGTAGCGTTGTTGAATTTTAGCCTCTTGGGCGGCGCGTTTGGCGGTCTTGTTGAAGGTTATCGCTGGACGGAAAATTGACTTATTGAGCTTCTTGAGTTCATCAATCTGATCCTCAGCCCGCAAGGTATGAGTCTTGGACACATCGAGGTGGCGTTCGGTATTCGCCAATTTCTCTGCAGAAGCAATTAGGAACAAAACTGCGGTTAGAACAGTCGGGCGCACCAGATTGATCTGCAAGGCGACCCAAGGTTCCTCTAGCAGTTTCTTCGGCCTCTCGAGCCATCCGAAGGGCATTTCTAGTAGAGTTGACACTCTCCTGCTTAACAAACCTTGTCTGCTGTTTGATACCCTCCACATCTTCTTCATTTTCCTCTCCGGGAGGAGGGTCTCTCCCAATACCGGGACCGTCGAAGAACCGGCCAGAACCGGCCTTTTCTGGATTATATCCAGCAAACAACTCGCCGCGTGCCCGATCCAGCTGGGACTGGGCATCGCTGGTACTTGCTTTCACGGCAGGAGAGTCATAATCATTAACACCTCCCTGGGTGTTCAATCCTCCCATAGTGCCGTATGGATCTGAGCCATCCCTGCTGGGTACGTACGTGCTAGCACTGGAGCGGTAACTTGGGAGAGGAGAGGTAGTACGCGATGAGCTTTGGGATGCACCAGACGGTGGCAAAAGCTCGGGTACGGGTGGAATGAGTGGCTTGTCCTTGCGCTTCCAAAGGGACATGCTACAGAATGTCGTGAGACAACGGAAAGCAGTGTAGTGTGCTGTTTTTTTAATACAACGATATCACGTGACATAGCCGCTAATCAGATTCAGATTCACTGTCCTCCTCGTCAGCCATGGAGGAGACTGGCATACCCTTCCCAACTGCCTTTATTCTCTTCACAGATACCCGTTCATCAAACCGGACCTTTGATGATCTGTGACTTTTATTCGGCATCCGTGGAGGTTCGAAAAAGTCGCTGTAAAACAGTGCTATTGGTGCGGTTAGCACGACCATTTGAACAATCGTCACCATCAGCTACTATTACTCACCTTCGGTCTTACCCTTTGTCTCTAAATCGTCTACCGAACCAAAAAGATCCGCCTCAGATTCTTCGGTGGAATCCTCGTCTGCCAATAGATCTCGCTTTCTTTTGGAAAACGCCCTTGCTTCTACCTCGTTTGTCTCAGTATTGAATGTCGCAAGATTGAAGAAACCGTCGTCAAGGCCTGTGTGTCCTCGAGAATGTAGTAATTTCGATGAGCCTGACTCTTGTTGACGGCGAATGTCGTCCAACATCGAAGTCGGCATTCCGTCGGCATTGTCAACATCATCCTCAGAGGATTCTTCTTGAAGATCGACGACACCTTCTGTCGTCGAATTGCAATCCTCTTCCCCGCTACTGAACCCTTCCCAGGGGCTCTCATCGTCGTCATCATTTGCGTCCGTCGCTGCACTGTCCTCCTCCTCCTCCTCCTCTTCTCCATTGTTGCTATCGTCATCTTCTAAACTGAGATGTCCGTCCTCGTCCTCCCCTTGCAGGACTTGCAGGTTCTTACATATGCGCGCTGCTCTTAGATCCAATTGTTGCCATAGTTGGTCTATGTTCATGCCCTCGATGGAGAGGGATGGAATTGGTGTCTTTCGGACACTGATATTAGTTTGACGGTTGTGCACCGGACTTTGACTGTGTGTCGTCTTGGTATGCGCACGAGACCTCGTTTGCGGAGAAACCGTTTCGGTGAAGGTGGTCAAAAGTGTCCCAAGATGAGGCTTCGAAGACTCCTCTGTCTCAAGCGCTAAACGAAAGGTTCACCAAACGGTCGACAAATGTAATAGATTATCTCACCCCAGTCAAAGACGTATTTTGCTGCGCACAGAGCAAGAGAGCGGAGCTCCTTGCTGGAGCCCGTCAGACATTCTATTTGGGAGTCGATGAGCGCAGAAAGACTCCCCAATTCAGATGGCAATGACATGTTTTTTAACAAGGATGATTAAGTCGAGTGCAGCAGAGACCTCTAAATGTTTGCCTCTGTTTGGCGATACTTCTGTGGTCGACTGCCACCATGGATTTCATTATGACCGTAGACTCTGATGATGAAAACCGTTCCTATAGAAATCCTGGAAAGGAGGAAGAATTCCGCATCGATCCTGATTTTCACTTTGACTTTTCAGGGGATCCGTATGTCGATTTGCTTCAGTCCGATAAACTGGGAGACGTCGTGAGGGACATACCCAAACCAGTAGGCATTCTCTAATTTCTCTCTGCTTCAATTTTGCGTTGTTAAACACCTACAGAATTTGGTCTCGATTGATGAAATCATTCAAAGACGGAGGTTGAACCAAGCCTGTGCGAAACGCAAACGGAGTGATGAAGATGATGTCCAAGGAAGTGATGTTGACGGTTCAGGCGAAGCAAATGAAACAGACATGTCGTGTGATGAGGAAAACGAGGATCCACTGGCAACCTCCGAAGAGAACTCCGAGTTTGGGGACCAATTCAACGGTGCAGAGGACGCTGAATTTTCTGATACCTCGGAATCCGAGACACAAGCAGAGAAGAATCGCAAGGCAGAATTTTTTTCATCCGAAGCTCCTCAACAAAGTGTCCACTCCTTTTTGTCAATGAACTTGTCACGTCCTATCCAAAGAGCGCTAAATACCCTTGCATTTCTTGTGCCTACTCCAATTCAAGCTGCAACAATTCCTGTTGCCCTCTTGGGCAAAGATGTTGTCGGGAATGCTGTCACAGGTTCGGGAAAGACTGCTGCATTTATTATCCCTTTACTCGAACGCCTCCTGTATCGGGAGAAAGGGAAGCACGCAGCTGCTACACGATGCCTCATTCTTGTACCTACGAGGGAACTCGCAGTACAGTGTTTTGAAGTTGGCTCTAAGTTGGCTGCTTACACGGACGTGAGGTTTTGTTTGGTGGCCGGTCAGTGATTGTCATGCACGTGCCTGAACTAATATTCATTGGGTGTGTTAGGTGGTCTTTCCCTTAAGTCACAAGAAGCGGCACTACGAACGTTCCCAGATGTTGTAATTGCAACACCTGGTAGGCTTATTGACCATCTTCGCAACTCTCCTTCATTCACACTCGATGCCCTTGACGTCCTTGTACTCGATGAGGCCGATCGAATGCTCTCAGAAGGATTTGCTGATGAGCTAGACGAAATTATTAAAGCTTGTTCTGTATCGCGGCAGACAATGCTCTTTTCTGCCACTATGACCGATTCCGTTGACAAGCTAGTTAAGATGTCTCTGAATAAACCCGTCCGTCTGTTTGTCGATCCAAAGCACAGAACTGCCAAAGGGCTTGTTCAAGAGTTCGCCCGCGTTCGTGCAGAGAAAGAAGCAGATCGGACTGCATTACTTGTTGCCCTCTGCAAAAGAACATTCAAACAGGGTGTTATCGTTTTCTTCCGCAGTAAGAAGCTCGCACACCAAATCCGCATAATTTTCAGCCTTCTTGGTATGAAGGCCACGGAGCTGCATGGAGATCTTTCCCAAGAACAGGCAAGTTACCCATATATCTCTTCCAGACATTTCATAAACAAGCTTCCAGCGCTTGGAAGCACTACGCCTATTCCGGGATAGTCAAGTCAGCTTCCTCATGGCTACGGACCTAGCCTCTCGTGGTCTTGATATCAAGGGTATCGAGACTGTCATTAATTATGACATGCCCAGTCAATTGGCACAATACCTTCATCGCGTGGGTCGAACAGCCAGAGCAGGAAATTTGGGTCGGTACGTCTGGTCTTTTGTCTTCGGGATTGCTTCTCTGAGTCGAATAGTTCACTCACTTTGGTTGGGGAGCGCGATCGCAAAATGCTCAAGGCTGTGATTAAGCACAGTAACGGGGAGGACAACATCAAACAAAGAGTTATCCCAGCGGACGTATTTGTCCGGTGGGCCAAGAAAGTGGTAGACTTGAAACCAGAAATAGTTTCGGTCCTCCAAGAAGAGAAGGAAGAAAAGCAAGTACGTCTAGTTTTCTTTCCACTCAAGTTGGATCCTCATTTTAATGTTTAGATACGGCGGGCAGAAATGGAGCTCAAGAAGGGTCAGAACATGATTGACCACCGGGTTGAAATTTTCTCTAGACCCGCAAGGACGTGGTTCCAGACTGAAAAAGAAAAATCAAGGGCGGCAGGTTGGACAGATGGCTCTGCTGAGAGGGTCTCGCTGATTGCTCCACCCCCTTCCCCACGCTAGCTATAAGCAAACAAGATCACGAACGTGGTGCTGGAATATCCGCATCACCCAGGAAGAAATCATCTATGTCAGAGGTCATTTCTAAGGTCGGTCAAGTGCGACCGTATTTCCTCTTGTTGACGATAGTGCTTCTAGCCAAAGAGAGACAAATACGCAGGATTGTCTCGCAGAGCGAAGCGACGTAAAATGGCCATAGAAGTGGATAAAGAACTTGGAGACAACGCCGGCCTCAATGCTGCTATTCGCTCAGCGAAGAAGGCGGCTAGACCAAGGAAGATTGGCGTGGCTATGAACAAGGGATCTCTGCAACTAAAACATAACCGGAAGCGAAATGCAGGTTCCGGAAAAGACAGCGCTTTCGAGTACGACCTTTCCTCCGGGAAAATGCGTAATGAGGGTATCAGAGCGAAAAAGGGAGACGCCATTGGTAGATCGGGTAAAGGCAAGGATAGAAAGCGATAGTTCAGCCGGTCGCAACGCTGGATGTGGTGTTGGCCTTCGAGCCGTGCTTGAGTGGATGGGGGAAGCACCGTCTCACGTGGCACGAAGCTCCAATCTTACACCGCGAAGGTGCCATACAGTACATAATTAACTTTTGAATGACTTCACGTATCAAAAGTTTTCTCGCCGGAACCTGAAACGAAACTGGACTAGACCTACTGCTGCTCAATGGAAAGAAATGCCTTCGCATCGCTCGCTACCATACGGTTGCCTTCGCCGTGTAGGCTGCTGTCCTCTGCATGCTGCCCAGACAAAGATCTGATCGTTTTGATATCGCGACTTGGTGGACACGATAAAATGAGCCTTTGGAAACTACAAGGTTCCAAGAAATGGGAGGTTGACGTTGGAGAGAACGACGACGCCTCACCCACGGTTGCTGCCTTAGTCTGGAGTCCCAGTGGCAAGTCTTCTTGGGTTCCTCTGCTCATTGTGGTTCACATTTACCACCCCCAGGTCAGACAATAGCGGTCGTTCGCGACTCCGCACACATCACACTTCATTCCGTCCAAGATGGGCGCGTCGAACACTGCTTGTCCATACCCTTCTATCAGAGCACTCCAACAGAAACTCAGACCATCGCTGGTGTTTGGTGGTTCGCTGGTCACCACCCTCCGGTCAGCAGTGTTATCCCTGACATATTCAAGCGGAACGGGGTAAAAGTTAGTCATTCCTGGCGAATTGACAAATGGTTTCAGCTGTTGTCTAGACTGGTTCGGCACTATCTGTTCTCAAAATCCTGCCTCTACTTGACCATCTCAAAGGAAATAATGAAGACATGACGTAGGTTAATCTGATCGATGGTAGCGTGTCATTGACCTTATCTCTAGTGCGACGGATTTATTCGCCTTTCAAGGAACGCAGACGCGCCCAATCTCACAGCGGTCTACACCGGAAATCATCAAACATTGGCCAGCTTTGGTTTCATCTTTAGAAGACGCATCTATTGCTCCGTCGCACCATAGCCATGACAATATGGCAGAGTCGGAGTCTTTCATACAAGCACAGGAAGACCAAGACAGCTTGCTCATTGTGATTGATGGGCGGGGCGTTCTTCATTGTTTCTTGGATGGAAGCTATTTCCTTGGATCCGTGACTCTGCCTGATGGATTACCATCCGTTACTCTCTTCAAGCACCCCTGTAGACCACTTATATTCCTCCACCCACAGGCCCTCGATTCTAGCCCGCTCTTAACGAGCATGCAACCTCTTGTCGTCGACATCCCACTTCTTGCGACACCGAGAGTGCGCGATTTCGCGCGACTCTCCTCTGCCGCTCGTGAACTGACATGGTATTTAATGCGCGTCATCAAAGAGGTTCGAGAAAGCTGGTTTGGAACAGAATCGTTTATGGGAGCAAGGGACGTCGGGGTAAAGTGGGTACAAGCCTTGGAAAGGAGACTGAGGGAACAATATGGTCGTATGTATTGCACGATTCGTCACTATTTTGGTGACATCCACATTGGACAGATCAGAATCCCAATGTCACCCTAGACCTTACTACCCTGCTTGTGGCGGGTTGTGGGTCAGAGGGGCTCATGGACTTCCTTACAAGTAGTGAACAAAACAGCGAACGTGTAGGTTTCTTTTGGTCTTAACCTCGCAGCTTCACGCATTTTTCAGACTCTTCAAAAATGGGATTCCTCTGTCACGGAGTCACTGACCAAGATGCGTGATTACGCCACTATGCGCATCATCCCCGCCTTGCAGAGGCTGCATATCATCTTGGATGAAATTCTTGGGTGGTCGCACATGTGAGTAGCCTCGAATTTACGGTGATGCAATGGGTTTCAATCCCAATTAAGGCCACAGAGCACGCCATTTGGTCTCAGAACGGATTATGTAGATTCTTGCCTGAAGATGATTGAGCGTGGCATATTCGTTTCCTCATGGTTGGCTGCTGAAGCGAGGAAAGAACTCGGGGCTTTCAAACAGTTCCTATCATTCATTCGACACGGTCTGTATCACATATTTGCTTCTTCTTCGCTTGTTCTCCTGTCTGAGGTCTTTTAAGAGATTATTGTCGCGAATCCGAGCGCGGAGTCACATAGTATCCCAGATCATGACATCCTAGAAGTCAACGGCTACTTAATATCCGGGTTCATGGTCAGTAGGATTGACGAGTGGTTTATGGGATCGTATCCCCAATTCAGTCCTGGGGATCTTTCGTACTTTGGAGCCCTCAGAAGCTCCGGTAAGACGCTTGACGAGGTGGTGGAAATGGCTCGCACCGCGTTGCAAGACCCATCACAAACATCGTGGCAGCCAGTAGGTTTTACTTTCAAGTGGAAATTCATGTCGTGACATGAGGTGAATGATTGTTTCAGAGGGTCCCGTCGAAAGATTTTTCAGATCTGGACGACAAGAATCTGGACGCACTCTTACAGGAAATAGGAACCCGATGTCAGCGGGTTTTTTCAGAAGTCTCACAAGCTGCCGCTCGATCCGCTACTGTCTCGATAGAGGGTGTGGCCAGTCTGACGCAGGCCAATGCGGTTCACACAGGAGAAGCATGTCATTTCGTCCGTCAGAGAGTGGTTGGCGATCAAAACGAGGTGAATGACATGCGCTTCGCGGTGGGGTGACATTCACCTGAGTTGGATCGATATAGTCAGATCGTCACCTGCAGTACCTTGTGGTCTATGTGAGTTCGGAAGGACAAGGACAAGCACTTCGTGAGTGACTTGAGTTCATCGCCTTTTGCAAACTAAATGAATATTATACATATATATATATATGAAAGTGTGTGTGTGCCGAATGCCGTATGGCCGATATGTGGCGGGAGTGCACGATGAGATTGGTGTCTGTGTTTTAGAGTGCTCCGTGGATGGTGCAGATGGGGAGGGAATAGGCGAGATAGAGATAGCAGATGTGGAGTTCTTTGATGACGAGACGCTTGTGCTCGTCTATCGAGAGCACGGGACAGAAGGTAAGGAGAGCACGTTTTATTTAAATGGGGGATTATTGATGAGAATCGTGTGCAAGGCTCGATGTTTGTTGGTACGATCGACTACACGGCACTAAGATATGACAGGCTCCAAGAAGAAGGCTACGTAAGCGGACTGGCGCGAAGAGATATCACGGACGGGGTGCTGCAGAAACGGAAAGAGGGGCATGTAAGTCTCGTGTTGTGTGGTTGTTGCGGAGTTTTTTATTTATTTATTGATGCGGTATGGGACAGCTTCGGTGTGAACCGATCCCGATCAGCAAATGTCGCCGACTAGGTGGGTACAGAAACGGATCAGTGTCCATCGCGGTGAACGGCAGGGTCGGACGGAGGGTTGTATGTGTGCTAGACGGGGACGGTACGAGGATGGAAGTGTTGGATATGGAGGGTGAGGAGGAGGAAGTGGAGGGTGAGATGGACACGGTTTGAACTACACTACGAGGAGAAGGAGGGAGAGGAGGAGGAGGAGGAGGAGGAGGAGGAGGAGGAGGAGACTGGATTGTCAATACGCTCGCTTAACTCGATCACACCGCGGCCCTCTCCTCGTGCCCTGGTGTGATTCGAATTCTTTTTTTACCATGCCATTTTAAAGCTGCTCCGTCGCACCGGTTTATCGTTCAATTCCCCTCCCTCTTCTCAACCACATGCTCAACAAACTCGACCTCTGCAACGACGACAAGTCTGATTGTAAGGTCGACATCGACGATCCCCTCGCCCGCATGTCCGATATCGCCCTCCGCAAGAAGAAAAACGCAGATGCGCAAGCCGCCTTTCGCCAGAGGTCATCTCCACCCCCACATCATTCACCCGTTCTCTGATCCCATCTTCATTTAGGCGCGCCAATTACATCGCCACGCTCGAAGAGACAGGTCAGCAGCCGCTCGCCCCCTCGTCGTCCCACTCACACATATCCCCATCCAGTCACCTCTCTCGAGTCCGTTGTACTCCAGCTCCAGGACTCTTGTCGCGAGGCACGCCAGGAGGTGGGCGAGCTCAAGCAGGATAACGCCCGTCTGAAGCACGAGCTGCGTGAGCGCGAAAAGTTCTGGAGAGCACTTTGGCAGGCACGCAAAACGGGACAGGCGCCTGATTCCGATGACCTGCCCCCACTCTCCACCCCATTCTCCGCACACTCACCGTCCAACATCATGTCAAACCATCTTCCTACATCACACGGAAGCCACTACAGTGATGACACTATGGCTTTCCAGACAAACGATGACCCTTCGTCCCTCTGCAATGCTCCGTACGGCCCCCCTCCGAGCCACAACTATCCAGCGCACTCCCCTACTTTGTCTTACACTGGTGTGGATTCCGACCACCTCTCCACCCCGGGGACCACACCCCAACAAGGAGGCAATCGTGTCTCGAAATTTGGCCACTATCCTTATCCTCTTCAAACCATGAACCGCGATGCATCGTGGGCACAAACGGTCCCACAGACATCCTCCTCCAGTGGTAAGCTCCGTCCCACGGCCAATCTTATCATCCCTGACCTCATTTATTAGGGTCCCCCACGTTGACCTCGCCCGATATGTATGTGAACCGCTCTTTCGCAGAGGAACAAAAAACACCTCTGAATCACTTGAAAACTACCCCTTACCTTTTCCCCGGTAGCCGGTCCATATCACCAACCACGTCAACGCCACCTTCTTCCTCTACCACGTCATTGACGTCACCATTCCAGTTCACCTTTCCTCCCGATGGTTCAATTCCCCAAGAAAGGCCAGATTTTGACTATCGCAGGCATTCAAGTGCCCACACTGCTGAAGTGACACTTCATGGAGGAACGGCTGATATTTCAATACCCGGGGCAACAGGTGACGGCGTCCGATATAGGATTGGTTCCAGGCGAGCAAACTCTGGTCCGGAACGCCCCTTGCTACCCACCATACCCCATTTTTCCGGAAGTGACAATGGTTCCCAGCACGAACGGGGAAGCAGCGAAGGGGAGTCAAATTCCTACTCTCAACTTCCCAAATTGCGACCGCGCCGTGGTCTCGACAGAGAATCTCGGTCCCCCTCTCCTGGTGCTCCACCTATTTCCGGCACCCTGGCGGTGATCAAAGCACAAGCATTTGGGGCATTGCGGAGAACGCGGACACGCACAAAGAAGTCTTCCGAGGGCGCGGCGAAGGTGGCGATGGAGGTGCTGGAAGCAAGAGGCATTGGGATGGGAGTGGCCACCGGCTCCAAACGGCCACGTTTGCATAATGATGACCCTGACATGGAATGACTTGGCTGACAGGATCACAAACAAAAAAATTGACGAGACGACAACATAATGTGCATTTTTCGGTCTCCAGTTGGACAGACTGACAACTACTGTGTTACTATTTACTTTGTATGTTCATCTAGTTTCTAATCGCCTGTCACATATAGTGTTGCATGTAATATGATACCTTCAAACACAACATATCTGTGAGTTGATGCAACACATGGGACGCTTGTTCACTTGATCCGTCGGAAATACGCTGGTGGCCGGCGAGACACTCTGAAATCTTATCCGTGGCCGCGGACAAGGTGACCTGGACGGAAATTTAACAGGTAGAACGTGGCATTCACGCAAAGGGATGATGCAGTGACGATCCTGTTCCCATCGGTGCACTGACCACGCCAACACTATGGTTTAGATCCAGTTTAGTCTCGGGACGGCGACATCCCACGGTCCCCTGATTTCGCTAGAGTCGGATAGAGATGTCAGCGGACAAGTATTTAAAGATTGTCGAGATAACGTACTTTTTGTATTTTTGCGCCCAGACAAGCACCCCAGGGGCAATAAAAGTCACTGCGATATAAATGCTTGTCATCATGATGGCTATTGGCATCGACAAGGGTGTGACGAGGAGGAGTGACAAAGCGGTGATTGATAACGTCACCAACGCTTGCAATGCCGTCGAAATACCCTGTGAAAGTGAAACAATTCAATTCAATGTTACCGCTTCATCGCCCTGACGGGACAAGGGAAATGTTTACCCCGAATCGATGACGCAATAGAGGAAACAGGGCGAATAAATGCACAGCAAAAAGGACAAGTGAAAAAACAGACAGGTCGTCAGGCAAACGTGAGGCAAGTACGACAGACGACGATATCGCCGCGTTCATGGACAAGACTGACGTTAGCCTGCTGTTGTGAGAATGTGCTAATTTCACGAAAAGACAGATTGCAAACCTTTCTTGGGTAAACGGCCCAGACTGTGCACAGCTATAATCTGCCAGGAGTGTGTTGAGAAGAAAGAGGCACGCAGACAACGCCCATATAGAGTCCGACGACGTCGCGGCCGTCAAGGTCCTCAAGACCGGAGCGAGACCCATGAGAGCAAGGAAGACCAACAAAGACGACTTGAAGGTCTTTGAACCTAAGGACGGCTTCAGCTGGGGGTTAGGATTTGGCGGAGCACGACCAACGGTTTGTATGCATATGGCCAGGATTGGATCTGTGGAGGATCTCCCATGAACCACATCCAAGCACAAAACAAGCCACGGACATCCACAGCAACACACGAGCGTCGAGGGAGCGTCGGTATAGTCTCACGAAGATCGCAAGGAAGACGAAGACCGTGCCGAGATGCTGCGTGATTGCACAGCACAGGAAAACTAGCGGCCAATAGCTGTACGGCGTGAAGTTTGCTTGGGGACGAGGAAGTCAGCGGACGATTTTGTGACTCGGAACTGACTAACGGTTTCGCCTTAAGGCCGATAAGAATGAATCTGGTGGAATGAAATTGTCAGGGTATGGACATCTCTCCCAAAGAACCCTTTTCCATAGGAGCGGCGAGGGCGACATGCTGGACTGGTACTGGTACTATGTGCTACTAGGTAACCTGACACTGCCACCTGTACATGGCCATTCCAATCCAACAAATACACATTGGGACAGCGACTCAACTCAAGGATGGCAAAAATCAACATGGTATTCGGTAACATTAAATAAACGTGTCGCAGCCTCGTGGGTTCACTAGCGGCCTATTTGACTGGAGGAGAGAAGGAAGGAGATAACCCCGAGGGGAGAATCAATGAATGCTGCTTGCTTGGCAGTCAATGCTGATGAGCCGGTTCCGACATAAATTGAAAACTGACCACGGCGATCATGGGCCATGAAGCACGGGAAAGCCTGGTGGCTGGTGAACAGGTTCACATGCATCGATCCACCCAACAGACTCACATCGGAGTCTACATCAACTCAACCAGGATTTCGCTCGTCTTAATCCCACTAGGATAACATCGATGAAAAGAAACAGCGACATAGTCGAATTAGGCTCGCACTCACCACAAGTGGCTCCTCTTGCCTCGATGCAGGCACAGGTTTCGCAGACTTGGATGCTCGGAGCTGGGCCGCGAGATGACCCCGCTTCGGGTTTGACGAATGAGTTCCGCGTGCTTGTGCCTAAAGAATCTAGTGAATCGACTCGGGAAGGACGAGCGAACGGTGCACTCACCGATTTCAGTCTCCTTTCGGCAGCTTCTGCAGCCGCAGCACGGGCATCCGCCGTACTCTGATAATTCCGCACGTTCGCAGCCCCACCACCAAGCACTTGGTGACTGCCTGAGTGAGTGCCCGGCCTCGAACACAGCGAGCCCATGGGAATGACGGTGCTTGTACACTGAACAACTACCAATGTAATGTAATGATGGCAACCAGCCACGCTGGGTCTCGAGATCTCACGTTGGAGTTGTTGTAATATAAATACCTCGTTCATGCCTGCACTTTCATTTCGAGCTCCAATAAACTCGTGCGCATTGACAGCCGAGACGCTATCTACGTAGGCAACACCCCGGGTACTTGTCTGTATTCCCCTCTCTCATCCCGAGACGGACCACTGCGTTCTCGGAGGTCATACTCTTCCAAGTGGCGATGAGGCATCCACTCCTAATGCAGCGCTGAGCAACCAACTTGAGAAGCGTGACGAGATCAGCACACCTCCCACCATCGTCTCCCCGTTAACCACGGTACATTGGGGTCCATGCCTGCCTTCAGCATGCGGTTCTTGATCCCGGCACTGAGCAACAAGCCAAATACTGTCAGAAGAAATAGAGTGACAACTAGCTGGTCCCGGGGTGAATCGCGCTCTAAGTCAGATATGAGCAAAGTCACAAACGCCAAAACATCGAGGCTAACGGAAACATCTCGCTTCGACATCGCCTTCCTTGCCTGTTGCCGTATCAGGATCTGTATCGCCGAGAGAAGCCCCTTCACAAATGGAGAGCTGGCGGTCTAGACACCATTGTTTGGTACACGAGAGACATGGTTTCGACGGATTGTCTGGAGCGTCCATCCGTAAAATGGTATAGTTTGACCCGAAGCAGATGCCTGCAAGTACCCCGTTTGGCCGTCTCGTGAAAAACGTCAGGCGATGGGACTCACATTTGCAGTAGTTGGTCACCTCCCAATTGCTTATGTTGCCTCGGACTGGTATCTGGTGATGAATCTCTAGCCGTCTGCGGACCAAGACACGGTTCCACGCACGACATATAATGCAAAGAGAGAGAGGAAGAAGAAGAGGAAGAAAAGGACATTGGCAGTACTACCCGGTGGTGGCATGACGGAGCGACGTGGTGGCTGAAGAACTTACTACAGATCTTCATACACATTACTACTACTTGACTACTTCAATCTGAACCCCTACGTTCACCAGAGATGGCGGAGTACGAGGATGTCTTGACCAACCAGCCAGTCGTGATCGACAATGTTTGCCCCACTTGCTGGCCGTCGCGTTCGTGTGCTCACCTCTCCCTCAGGGTTCAGGCACTATCAAGGCGGGTTTTGCTGGTCAAGATCATCCAAAATGCTTCTTCCCGTCTTTGTATGTACTTCTTGTCTCTAACACCTCGCGAATCACGCCCCGTTGCAGTGTCGGTCGTCCGAAGCATGTCCGCGTTATGGCAGGTGCCCTCGAAGGGGACGTCTTCATCGGCCGCCGTGCGCAGGAGTTTCGTGGCCTTTTAAAAATAAAATATCCTATAGAGCATGGCATCGTTACCGACTGGGACGATATGGAGCGTATATGGAGTTGGATATATGCAGAGGAGCTTGGTACACTCAGCGAAGAGGTGAGATGCGCTCCGGTCCACCCAACACTCCATCTCAAACACTCCTATTGTAGCATCCCGTGCTTTTGACGGAAGCCCCGTTGAATCCCCGCAGCAATCGTGATGTTGCTGCTCAAATCTTCTTTGACACATTCAACGTCCCCGCGTTGTTCCTTTCCGTGCAGGCTGTCTTGTCACTGTAAGTCCATCACGCATCGCATCGCTCGCTCCTCATCGCACGAGTGTCAAGTTACTCCTCCGGGCGTACAACAGGCATTGTACTAGACTCGGGTGATGGTGTTACTCATGCTGTGCCTGTCTTCGAGGGATTTTCAATGCCCCATGCAATTCGTCGAGTGGATGTTGCGGGCAGGTAAGCACAACTCAGTTTGACCATACTACGTATGCAAGATCCGCTTTCTAGAGATGTTACCGACCACCTACAGTTGCTTTTGAGAAAGTCTGGCCACCATCTGCATACGACAGCAGAGCGGGAAGTCGTCCGGATAATCAAGGAAAAGTGCTGTTATATAGCATTGAACCCCTCTAAAGAGGAGAAAGACACTCTTGGACGCTCTGAAGAGTTTCGGTTACCTGATGGGAACATAGTTCAGGTGAGGTCACACAAAATTTATAATGACATCAGCTTGAAGATGCCCCAGCTCGGCTCTGAAAGGTTTCGGGCCCCAGAGATTCTGTTCAACCCTGAGCTCATCGGCCAGGAATACGCTGGTGTCCATCAAGTTGTCGTCGATTCTATCAACAGGGTCGATCTGGATCTCCGCAAGAGCCTGTTTTCGAACATCGTCCTAAGTGGGGGTAGCACATTATGTAAAGGTAGGCTATGAAAGTCGCTAAACCGGACGTAGCCTTACTGTGTGTGCTTTCTATTGTAGGATTTGGTGATCGACTTCTGAATGAGGTCAAGAAGCTAGCTCTCAAGGATGTCAAGATTAAAATCTATGCACCCCCAGAGCGGAAGTATTCCACTTGGATAGGCGGCTCTATACTTGCAGGGTTGGGAACCTTCAAAAAGGTATGCAGCTTGCGTAGCAGCGTCAGCGTTGTCACCGGGACTCACACGCTCTTCTTTGATAGATGTGGGTTTCGGCAGAAGAATATCAAGAAGATCCAGACATCATACACAAAAAATTGGGCTTTTAGGCTGTTGTCTCTCACCGCCGTCTACATTCTCACGTGATACCCATTTTATCCAACCCAACAAATGTTGTAATAAACTTAGATCTGGCGCACTAATGACTGTCTCTCTCAGGCTGTTTGTGTACGTGCATATGATCCGTGGGTGCGCAGAGGGTGAAGTATCGTGTGCGTCATTACAACTCCACATTGTTACCAGGGATGTAGAAGGACAAAGCGGGATCGGAAGCGCAAAAAAATGGAGGGCTCGGTGTCGACGCAGCTACTTTCCTTTCTTGGGTGGTTCTGCAGCCTTGACCTTCTTAGTTCCCCGAACCTATGCACATCATGAGCTGATGGAACGAGCGATCAGGGGATGACCGACCTTTTTCGCGCGATTCTTCCTTTCATGCCGTAGCTTGCGAGAAGGTTTTTCAACCTTGGGTTGAAGGCCGTTCTAGTAGCGCGAGATGAGGTATGCAGACGACACCTAGAGGATGGACCAACCCTGATCAAGCGGTGCTTGGGCTCAAACTTTTTTTGTGAAGCTTCGTCATCATATATGAGGGCAAATCCAGTGCTTCGTCCACCACCAAATTGTGTTCGAAGACCAAAGAGCACCACGCGGTCTTTTTCGGACTTGTATAGGGCAGCAAGTTTCTCCTGTAGGTCGGATTTGGAAACGTTGGGGCGGGAGGGATGAAGGATATCGAGGACAAATTGGCGGCGAGAGAGGAGTCTGTTGGTGATGAATTTGCGAGTGCGCAGAGTGATAGGTGCCGAGTTATCAGCCTGAAGGACTAGTCAGAAAACCCAAGCCATCCAAACTGCCAATGGCGCATCCAACGCTCTCCAACAGAGATTTGGTGTGAAGGTTGGAAATAGGAATTTTGAAGGCACCATGAATGCATACTCACCATGATTGAGACTTTGGATCAGTGTTTCTTTGGTGTTTTCTTGCCCGATGTCTTGACGGGTACCGCAAGCCAGCCTTAGCGGTAGCAGAATCAATGTCCGCCCGGTCTTTACCGAACACAGCCACTGTAAACTAACTTTGCTCCTCTTCTACGCTAGTCAAGCATGTCTACGTGTCGGTCGTTATATTCTGTGTAGTAGCAACATCTTCACTAACAGGAGTGCCTCTATTGCGGTATCTCTACCTCCCGAAATTTGGACCCCCCTCATGGTCGGTGGATAGATGGATAGATGTATTATTCGCCGTTGTATTCTGTCGGCACTACTGCCGCCTTGTTCAATCCGCCTCAAATTTAATAGACTTTTTTAGTTATCGCAGGTACGGCACGCATTGATCCGGTCAGTTGGCAACCGGAGTGCGTCAAGTCAATCTTTGCAATAAAAAGTAATGGATCCAGCGCTGAGGTGAGCACCATCAAACCAAGGCAATGAGCGTGAAGATTACCAAATGGGCGTACAGCGACAAGACACCTCTCTTCACTACACGTCTTCTAGCATACTAGCTGATATTGAGTGGTCTTTGGTGGGCGCAACTCACCTTGTGATAAGGCTTCAGCTTCATCTCCAAGTCCGGGGATTCGAATTGTTGATGGGGTGATGCGGAACCAGAATTGCAATGGTGCGGAGTCTATGCCGGAATGGGGCGCCGCAGAAGGAGTATCGGGATGGCGAGCAAAGCGACGAAGGGTCAGTGGCGGCGGTGACCAAACAAATCTTATCGCATGTTGGAAATGCTTGAAGCACCCCACAGTCTCGACCTGTAGCAATCAAGGAACGCCAATGACGATCTTATTGTCATTCTCGACAAGACTCCACCAATAGCCAGACATTTCCGAGTTACATCTATTCATTGTAGGGTATTGCATTATACGGGAACTGGACAGCTTGAGGATCAAGTGTACTTCATCCAATGACTTGAAGCGGTGCGGTTCGTTATAAAAGTTCCATTTACAAGAAGCGAGTCGGATAGCATAGCGAGTAGCATGCAAGAAGAGGGGCCATGGACAGCTGAGGAGCCGGAAAAGACAGGGGAAACAGGTAACTGAGGGGAGGAACTAACTGACAAGTTCATTTTGTGCATGATCTTCATTTCATTTCATTCACCAAATGGAGGCTAACGGCATCGTTTGGGAAAGACAAAAGCAATGCTTACTAATTTGGCCGTTCATCATCTTAGCCATGGCACGGACAGTCCACCCGCAGTATAAAGCGGAGACCGGAAAGCACCTACATTGATAAATAGAACGACTCTGACAGACGCGATCGAGTCTCGCCAGATTGCGTGAGGTACAATACTCGTTACTTTTCGCTTAATTGTCCATAAACCGAGTGGGACAAGTAATGGGGTATTACGCTTATTTCACCAAATATTTCTACTTCATCCTGCACGACACAGTGAGTATATCTTATTCAGGGGCTAAGCATATGCATACCAGACTTTTCTAGCACTGCCAACGCTTTTTGCAACGCCCGTGTCGCAAAGTACCGAACATCAGCATCGCCATCGTTCTTCTGTTGGTCCAAAACAGGAACAATTTTCTGTCTCAAGAATTCTCTACCATCGAGGTCGCTTCCAAATGAGGTCGACAAGACCTCCAAAGCTTTGGCAACGTTGAATCGTATGTTGGGAATAGGATCAACAGAGAGCTGTAGTAGGGGTGTTATGATCTCAGCCTGAATGATAGGCAACGTCAGAGAGGGTGAAATAGTCTGGCGAATCGTAATCGTCAGTAGAACTGAAAAGTTTAATGGCCATCGACGAACCGTGATAGCCTGGACAGTGGTCATCCGATACAGATAGTTGGGGTGCTGGCCCATACCTACGACCTTGGGAACAATGGCAACCTTGGCCCACTCAACTCCGAAAACCTCGGTCAGTTTCTTCAGATTTATAGTAGCAGCTTCACGGATACTGAATACAGTGTCCCCTAACCAGGACATGCACAAATTCCCAAGCTGTTCGTCAAAGAATGATTTTCCCAACTGCGTCGCGAGAAGAGGTATGTACTCGATGATTGCTTGCCGGACGCGCCATGACTTGTCTTCTGCCAGTTCGATGATAGCGGGCAGAAGGCTATCCGACAGAAGCTCAATGTCAATCACTGTAGAGAATGGGAAGTGATTAAATAATTTCCAACGGTGCTAAAGCTCTTCGTACCGCCGTTGACCGTTTCCAGTTTGCTGATAACATTTAGGCGAACCTCAGGAAATTCATCCTTCAACAGGTGCAGGAACAATGGGAGTAAATGTTCGACCGTTGCTTCACGACCGAGCAGCGGAGCCAGTCCACTAATATGATTCGCAAGAGCAGCCCTGACGTGTTGAGAAGTATCGTGCGACAAGTCGCGGACACAGGGAACGATGCGTGCCAGGATAACCTCCCGTTCAACGAGTTTAGAAAAGCCTGGAGATCAGATAGAATGAGCACTATGATATGCATGAAGACGTAAAAAGTGATGGTACCCGGAATCTGACCAGCAGCGGCGGTCCGTACTTCTGCCTCGTTGTCTTTCAGAAGCTGTACATACTGTCCGATCAATTCCTCTCTGACTAGTTCCGTTCCAACCGCTTCGGCAAGCTGAAGAGGGGTGGTTGTCACCATTCATCTCTGCGGTACCCAAACTCGGACATACTTCGTTGAAGTGCGTAGCGGCCATATACCGTACCCTCCAGCTCTTGTCGGCAATGCTGTGTCTTATTTGTTTCAAAAGTTGTTCTTTTACTTCGGATGGCGTAAGCTGCTGGGCGATGACGATCAGATCTTCAACTGTCAATAGGCGAACGGAATCTTGGTCATCTGACTGAAGTCTGCGGTAGACGGGCAGGGCATCCGAGAGTACATGATGCTTGGAAAGACCTTTTGCCAACGGCTGTGAAGGCACGAGTGAGCGGCAGGAGGAACCTTGATAGTAGGATACGCACGCCAAGCCATCGTGCAGCAGCGCGTCTAACCATTGGTGTGTCGTCGGCCCCGAGGGCAGCAAACGATTTTCTCAGTTCGTCCTGCATGATAGTCGAGACTTTGGGGTAGACTGGCGAATAGAGAGCGGCGGAAGAAGTCCTGGAGGTGAACCATTCGCCCTGCGACAAGCGCTTTAGGAGGGGGATGTAGTACTCTTCTATCTGGGCAGTTGACAAGACGGCTGCTATGTTCGAGATAGATTCTGCGGCCTTGAGAGAGAGAGAGGAAATAAGGGGAAAATGACGCAGTCAAGACGCGGAAATACCTTGTCCCTGACCAGCGTTTCCTCTACTGAGGATAAATTTTCTAGAGGGCCCAGTAGAACGTGAGCATACTGGGGTCCGCCAATGTATTCCTCAAAATTTCGACCAAGCTCCTCCGCCAAGGCCAACAATACTTCATCCTCGTCGTCGACGGAGTCTTGAAGGAATGGAATAAGCTCATCTCGTGCGCGATCTGGCCCCAGTGCAAGGGCTATCGTGGGTATGCTGTGGATGGCGTTGAGTCTCAACTGGACGTCTTCTGAGCGCAACTCGTCCATCAAGACGGCAATTGGAGCGATCTGTGAAGAGGATAAGTTGAGTGACAATGAATATTTGGAAGATTTCTAACGTCTTCTAGATTGAAGGACGAGTCCATTGTAAGGGGATGATTGAGGAGGTGATGGTCAAGGATGGGCTGTTTTTGGTACGCCACACGAGTCACAAGTAACCCTCAGCGCCCAGCCACAGCGTTCCAGATGCCCGTACACGAAACCGACCATCGATTGGTGCTCAGTCATGCAAAGGTAACTAGTATACAGCTTCACGTAGGTCTGACATGCGACGATTACATCTAGGGATCCTCAGCTGAGATCCTTTTCTACGGGGCCACCATCATATCGTGGAAAGTAGGCACACGGTCCAACTCGGATGCGATAGAGAGGTTGTTCGTGTCTTCCAAGGCGGCACTGGATGGTACGAAGCCTGTCCGGGGAGGCATTCCTATTGTGTTTCCGTGTTTTGGTCGTCCTAGCCGCCATGAGCATTCGCGTCTCAGCCAACATGGATTTGCGAGAAATCAAGTATGGACGTTTGACGGTGTGACTAGGGACGATGAGACTGGTGTATCTGTGCGACTGAGTGAGTGGTGGACACGGGAATGGTCTTTGCTGACGAGTGTCCTTAGGATTGGACCCGACAGCAAGCGTCAAAGCGGTATATGATCGGGAATTCGAACTGGTGTACGTGGTGACGCTGGAGGAGCACGAGTTGAGTACGGAACTGCAAGTGACGAATACATCTGCGGAGGCGGACGAACTCGAGTTCCAAGCGTTGTTGCACAACTATATCCGTGCGCCTGCGGACCGAGCCCTCGTGTCTCCTTTGGAGAACAAGATGTATTATGACAAGACGGAGGAGACTGAAGAAGGGCGGAGCACGGCAAAGACGGAGACGAGGACAGGAGTAGATGTGCGAGAGTTCACGGACTCTGTGTACGAAGACGCGGGGGAGAGGTACGAGGTGAGATGGCCAGGGGAATGTATTGAGATCAGGGTCAGCGGGTTCAAGGACTTGGTGTTATGGAACCCGCAGGAGACGGCAGGGAGCAAGATTGGAGACATGGAAAGCCTCGGATGGTGCGTAAATGGACTTGGGTCATTTTTCTAGGCTCACGAATGAGTAGGGAAAGATTTGTGTGCGTTGAGCCGGGATATGTGCGCGGCTTCGTGCGACTGAGCGGTGGACGTTCGTGGCATGCGAGCCAAGTTCTAACGGTAGTCTAACAAGCGAGTGTCCCTGGATACACGCTTATCTTTTTTTTTTTTCTGGTTCTCATTATTGCTCGTTCCGTTGGACGTTCTCGTCGCTCGTTTTCTGTTTATTTTTTTTTTGGTGTTCTTTCGTGAGGATGAATGACCAGACGAGCGTCAAGTCTGGTCCAGTCCGCTCAGAGTCCGCACTTGCCGACGAGCTTGACTACATTACCGTCTCTGCTCCGCTTTTACCTGAAAAGTCGTCGGAACCATCTCGCCAGGTCGACAAGGCCTCTCGCATCCTCGGCATCTCTCACAGAAAGTCGATGGAACCAATCCCTGCATCGAACAGAACTTCCATTCTCTCCACCCGCTCCGTCCCAAACACACCCTCTCAACACTCCCCTTCTCTCCCTCTCACTTCCCTCTACCTCGTTTCAGGTCTCCCAAAAAGCCCACACACATGGACCCTCGCCGATCCCGATGCAGTCCTTGGCCTCCACCACTCAGAGGGCGCCGTTGCGCGTTGGTGGAGACCAGAGGTCCTCGGCAGCACCGTCTCCCCGGGCGCGGGCGGTGGTAAAAAGAAGAAAAAGAACCCAAAGGGCGAGCCCACAGAGGTTGTCAAGGGCGCAGGCGCGCTCTCAAAGGCTGAAGTCGGAAAAATGCTCTCCAAAGCACTTAAAGTATATACTCTCCCTTCCCCTCCGCTAATCTCCCCTTCTCACTTCTTTCCCTAGCTTTCGTTCACTCGCGAAGTCGAGATTATCGCGTCCACCCTGCAGCCAGCCAGCACAATACACACCTTCACCTTCACTCTACCTGCTCCCTCTACCCCCCTCGCACCCGCACCATCCGACATCGGCTTGCTAAGAGGCTCTGTCCTCACCGCCGACCGTTCCTCTGCCGCCCCAACATTCACTTACCCTTACACGGACGACCCTTTTGCAAACGCACGTCCTTCTTCCGCTTACCTCGGTCCCTCCTCCGTGCTCGCGCCCCCTCCCGGCCCCCCTTCGCCTATGTATGAGAAGCAGGCCACTACGGGCGTCAGTGGCAGTGGCACAATCACCTATCACGGCGTTTGTCTGACCGTCTGGAGTCACGCCGATGCAGAGAGGAGTGCCGCTATCAGAAGGACTCTCGAGGCCGGTCGCGCCAGAAAGGAAAGTGCTCAGTCCTTGGTCGCTTCCCGTCTCAAGGTCCTCCGTTCCTCCGTCGGCCATGGTTCAGCCGGTAACTCCCCTGCAGAGTCCGGCCGTCGTGTTGGAAAACGTGGCGCTCGCGGCCCCTGGACAAGTACCGACGGTGAAACCGACGGAGAAGGTGCAGAAACTGATGCCGGCGCTATTAGCGAGAGCGACTTTGACGTCGCCAGTACAGTTGGTGGTCACGGCCCCGGTGAGAGCACCCTTTTCCTCCCAGGAGATACCGTGTTCTGGCTTCCGTATGCCCTGTGTGCGTGCCCAGTCCTTTATCTACCAGCGCACACCTGATCTTTTCAATAAAGCACTTGTATCTCGCCATCCCATCTATGACCTTATGAGGGACTACCTCACTCTTTCCTGGGCCCGCTTCTCCAAGGATGTTCAGTCACACACCCTGCAAATCTCAAAAATCCTTGCCCATCCCGCACCACGGGCGGGAGAACTCATCAAACTAGATGCTTCCCTTTCCCCTCTTGCCGGACGCTCGTCCGCTGGTGTATCTGGTAGCAGCAACAATGAGGACACTAGTCTCGAGGTCATCGCACGGTTCCCTGGTGGACTTGATTTTGGCAGGGGCCTGGTTGATATCAACTTCACTATGTGGCCGTTATTCAAATGTCTGAATATTGACAACGTATTAACCGTTTGTGAGGTGTGCACCCTGTTTTTTGTTTTCACTACTGCGGCTCATCCAGCCCCATCTTCCAAGATTGCTTTGGCTCCCACAGGTCGTGTCTTATTTTTCTCTCGCTATCCTGCAATGCTTGGTGTAAGAATTCAACTTCCTCTTGTCCTGTGTTGACCTTGTTCTGTTCATAGGTCGCTGTGTCCACTGTCAAATATCTTGTCGAACTGCGCGGTTGGAGCGGCATTGCCCTGTCTGCCGTTCATGCACGTGATGCCAAGATCTACATCGACGATCCTGGCCCCTGGATACTAGGTTTGGCGACCGAGGCACGGTACAGTGTGAGGCCCGCTCCGGAAGTTTGTGTGATTGACTTGTGAGCTCCGCGCTGTGCCCAATGAATTTAGCTCGCTTCGCTTACATCATTCTACTTCTGCCAGGGACATCAATTACCTGAGCTGTCCCTCGCCACCTCCTGGCATTGTCTCCACCAAGCAGCAACGTGAAAAGTATAGGCAGCGATTGCTTGCTGCCTTTGAGCCACACTATCATCCAGACCACAGCGTGCCATCGTACGTCCCTTTGGTCGCCCCCCTTGTGATATCTGATGTCATCACCTCAATGATAGGGAGTTCAAGGAAGCCTTCCCTGCGGGCCGGTTCCGCCCGGCCTGCAAAGTACAGGCCAAAAGAGGTGGAGAGATGGCTGCCGTAGCTGATACCATCAAGCCACCCGAATGGTGGCATTCTACGCGTATCATTCAAGCGTTTGATGCCGTGCTGGAAGACAAGGTGAACTAGCTTGCCAGAAGTGCACTTGAACATTGTACTGACTTGCCCAAAGTTCAGAAAGCCTTCTCTCTTTAAGCGTCTCTCCTCATTTGGAACTGCTCGCCGTTTACCACAATTAACTGTCGCCGAGCAGCATATTCAGCTCTCCATTCGCAAACGTGCAACTGCCTTTGTCGATGCACGAGATGACCTTGAGACTAAGATTGGCCGACTCTCTCGTCGTCTCAACTTCCTGATGACCGAGGCCGACTTGTGGAGAGATAAATTTGTAACTTTTGAGCAGTATGCTGAGAAGTTGAGTGTCGAGGCGGAACAACTAAGGAGCAAGATTGGCAAAGAACAAAGGGAGACCAAGAGATTAAGTGGATTGGTCACGCTGACAGCTGCAGAGAAAGCCAAACTTCAGTCCCGTGAGTGGATCTCGCTGGTTTGTCAGGAGATTGTCGGCTAAATGTGTGTCATTAGGGTTGGTTGACACCGAACGGGCACACAAGGATGCACTCATCGAACTGGAACGGATGCGGGACACTATGGACCGCATGGAACAAGAACGAGCAGAAATGGTCGCCGAAGTGGAGGCACAGATTGAGCGTGCACTTGCCTCTATGGCCGTGGACGTGGACGAATCCGACTATGGTGGAGACTTCCTGTCTCGCCCGGGTTCACGCATGTCCGCTTCTGCAAGATCTGCCAGTGGGACACGTTCGAGGCGGACTAGCGATGCCGTGAAGACCCAAGAAAATAACGGATCACGGCTACGCAGTTTTGGCACAGAGTCAACTTTGGCGGAGGCATACGAGCGTGGAATGGACGATACATTGGTCGCCAGCAAATCCGAGAGGGAGACAGACACCATTACTGAGGAAGAAGAGGCTCCAACATCACCGACGAAGAAAAAGAGATTTTCAGCAACTCAGAGTGAAGTTGTACAAGATGGCATGATAGCTGTCGATGAGGGCATCAGTGAACGTAGCGACAAGATTGCGCAAAAGGTCCTGCAGATCCAGCAGAAAGTCAGTGCTCACGTTCTTGTCGGTTTCGTGGTTCGCTGATATACTACTCTGTTTTGGCAGCTGGAATTGGCGCTGGCATCAGATAACATACAGCAAGACTGGAAGAAGAGGTCGGCAGGTCACAGGCGTAACGGGTCCGATTACGCAACCGATGAGCGCACTGACGAAAGCTCGGACGCAGCTGTACCTGTTCGCCCGCGCCAACCTCGGGGTACCAAGCTTGTGAACAATCCTCCTGTTAAGGCAAAGCGCAGGGAACGTAGTGATACAGCATCGACAAATCGCACTGGCACCGGGACAATTACAGGCCGCTCGGCTGACTCGGTCTCCTCGTCGACGCCACGGCACTCCTCTACTCCAGATATTGTTTCGCCTTCGCTCCAAGATGATAAGGTCCCTGAATCTGAGACGGAGGGCACGGATCTCTTGACGCCCACTGCGACGACATCTCATGCCGTGCTGCGCGACCCGGTCCGCAAAGTTTCATCTGGAGCGAGCTTGACCGCACTTTCTGCTCCTACGTTAATAACCCCTGCTTTGACGCTCCCCGTAGCCGCGACGGATGAGTCTGATACCGAGTTCCAAAGTGCCTGCTCCACAAGTCCACGCGACAGCTGTGGTAGCTTTGAGAGCAAGAAAGCAGCGCAGCGTGACTCGGATGATTCTGGAACTTCCACCGATCGGGATAACAACAGAGAAAGGAGGCACGTAACAGAATATACCGACTTGCCTGTGAGGTCTCGACTTTCTAGCGCAGCTACTGCAGCGCCGCAGACTAGCGCAACTCTGTCCGACATCGCCGCCGCTCCAAATGGACGCAGCGGCTTCGGGGGGCGTTCGCGTCAGGGGGCCAACTAGTATGTCCCTAAGGAATATACCCAACCTTCGACATGTATATCATTATCATCATCATATAATTGGAATGTGCTAACCCTCCAATCTTTTCCTCCGGCCACTCCTTTTCGCTACGGTTATTTCTCTCGCACTTGTCTATAGTATCATGTTATGTTCAACTTTGGTGCACATATTACAATTCGCCTTGCGTAGATATTACAGTTGCTACATGACAAAAACTACTAGTTATCCAATCCGGTATATTGGGTGCCTGCTAGTCCATTCTACGCTTATTGTTGAACGTTTTCACAACCGATGCGATTTGTGCGAAGAACCATACTTGCGCATTCTTGTCAGGTATCAGAACAAACTTGTCGTGGTCCTTGCCTGACTTGTGCGAGAATCGTATGCCATTGTCCTCTGTGGTGACGCCCTGTACCATAGTCAGGGGAAGATCCCACTCTAGGCGCAACTTCTTGGACCAGAATGAAAGGGCCCTCGCTGTAGTTAGTAGGACAACATTGTCACCGCCTGCATGGTCTGTCCAGATTTTCAACATATACGACTTAAACCGAGTTCCACACGTACCGATATGGGCGACATAGTATTCATTCCTATAAGCGCCTTGTTCCAGATCTCTCATCCAATACTGACCGAGAGCCTCGCGAGCCGAAAACGGCTGGGTCATCATGACTTCAGGGTTCGGCCTCAAGGAGTAATCACGTCAGACATACCACTAACACACCGTCTGAAGGAACATGTCTTGGCTAGAACGGATTGAAGTTAATAAGATCCCACGACTGAAGCATATGTTTGATGGCTACTGACTGGTCTGACACGATCTCGTTCGGGCTTGTCAAAGACCGTTGTGGTATTTCTTATCCCTATCATGGAGTCAACAAACGGAATGTAGAGTGACGAAGGATCTGTAGACCTTCGGAGACGTTTGATGCCAGGTCGAACACTCCGACTGCAGGTTTGGTCAGAGCGCTGCAATTGTATCAGGAAGCGCTACTCCGAGTAGTGTGCAAGCACGTACCCAACTAATCCTTTGCCTATGCCTTTGAAGAATCCAATGGCGCCTTCTGTCTCCGCCCCTTGAATCGGCTTCGTCTAGTGTTTGATGAGTAATCTCGCTGTAGAGTAAACAATTAATTCTGCATACCACAATGCCTTCCATTGCACTGACAACGCTGGTGGCGAAGGCCTCGCCACCTGCAGCCACACCATAACTAAATAGGATAGGTGGGTAGAACATGAGGAAAGAATAATTTGCCCCTTACATTGCATGACGAGGACGATTCCGGCGCTGTGACAGCCTACGTTGCGCCTGATATTCCGCATCAAATGTTGCAGCGGACAGGCCTAGACATCTCATCAGAAACATCTCTTGTGAATGAAATCAAATCGACTGACCCTTTCCCAGGCTACTTGTGAACTTGGTCACGCTGTCTGATAGACCAAATACCGTCTTCTTGACAAAGCTAGCAGCACCCTTGATTGTAGTTTAGAACACTTGTCACACACTAAGCAATCAATCAGTTGAACTACCTTGGCAATTCCAATTCCCAATTCCTTGTTCCCATGCATAACAACGCCGAGGTATGGAGCATAAAAAATGTCTGCAACCCCAGAACTTACGTTCGTGAAAAGGCCCACTGGATTCCCAATGAAATCAGCAGAACCAAGAATACGGTATAGCTGCCGCAGGACATCTTGACGATAATGATATGTAATGCGATTTTGCAGCTCAGGTATTGTTAGTCGCATATCGGTGATAGCAAGAGCGTTCAGCTCGAGAGGTGCATCATTGACATTCCCCAGGGTCATGGTAAGCGCATTGACAACTACCGCCAGGGGATTCCGAATGCTCAACCTGCACTAACGCTCGAGACTGGGTAGTAGCATACACTGTATGAAACTTACTTCTCTTCGCTGCTAACTCTTTCAGTTCGCATAAAAGATAGAGTAAGCTGAATGGGATGTAATTGGAGTACTTCAAAATACACATCTTGCCCAGGAGCAGTGGGCTGTGGGTCGGGGATTGCTTCCGGGTGTTGTATTAGGACACTAGAAAACAGATGAACCATGATATCTGAAGTTCATGATGTCAACACACTCGTCCACATTTTCCTCCCAGGAGGCGCCCTTGACCTGGGTAAGATCATAAATTGCAAAAAGAAAGTCTTCGTCGGCTTCGATCGTCAACGCCTGTAGCAAAATTGAGCAGTATTTGACAAACAAGACACCGTGCTCTGCGAAGGCGTTAGAAGAACTAAATGCAGTAGTTTCGTTGTTCCCAACCTTGATCCTTCAGCCATACGACAGAGGCCTGAATTGTTGGAGGAACAGCCGCAGTTCCACTGATTTCCTTGGAGACGGGACTTGGTTGGAGGAGAACTGGATATAATGCGTCATGCAGCTGGTTATCAATCTGAAGGGATCCGCAGCATAGTGTGACGGCTTGCGAGACTGGGGAATTGTTGTATTCGAAACGTAACGACTCGAAAGAGGCATATACCACCTCAGTAATCTTGCGATTTATGAGGGATATTCCAATTCCTGCGAGATCGACTTCGATCCTCAGACTAGGTGCGGCGTCCTCCGGGACCGCCTCAAAAGTTTCTATGCTTCCCAATGTGTCGGATCTAGATAGAGTTCCAGTTGTGCGTTGTTGTTTGGGCTTATAGAGACTGCGTTCTGCAACATAATGAGTGATTCGTAAGACTTGTTTGTGTCGGTCTGCCCGCACATCCAACGATACGGCACGTGTCCGGCGTCGGTCCTGTGTCATTGATTAGCCAAGTCAACATAAGAGTTCATTAAGACATGCCTGAAATTTGAATGGAACAAGAACTCCAATTTCCATGATGTCAACCACGCGACGCGCGTCATTGATCATCAACATAAGCTTCTTTTCCCGTGAGGCAGGCTGGTCCCAGGCATACTGTGTGACTGAATGCGGTACAAGTTTGTATCGCGGGAGGCTGGATTTCATTGCTCCTACTTCATCCTGACCTGAGTCCTAAATGAAGTCATTAACCAGCCTGTGTGATACCCAAAATAAAGCTACCCATTGGCAGACAAAGACGGTATAATCAGTCTCATTTTCCAATTCAAAGGGCCATCCGTCTGCTTTTAAGAACGAAACAAAGATGGTGGACCCGTCAACTTTGATGTCTGCTGTAACAATATCTACTTGATCTTCGTCCGACGATCTAGGCACTCGAAGATGCACACTTCCTATGTCCTGGATATTAACCGGGGATGACCTAACAACCTTGGATCAGACCTGCAGACTTTGATACTGTTCACTCACCACCGCGCATTAAGACCAGTGTATGCAATGGTAAGAAGTTTCTCTTCCCCGGCTTGCATGATTTGCAATGGGAAGCGTACTCCTGGGTCCAGCACAGCTCGCCCACGTGGTAATCCTTTGTATTCGCGGAATTGGAGAGGGCAAGGGAGGTTGTTCTTTAATATAAACCTAGGCGAAATAGTCATCACTTTTGTGAGCTTATACTTCCCCAGGCCCTCTGTCCAGGACAGTCCGAAACGATATTCCTCGTTCTTTTCCCTTGCAGATGGAATCACCATATCCGCATCAGCTGCTGGAGCCTCGAGGCCAAACACCTACAACCATTGAAGGGACATCAGGATTTATGAGGATTTGATCAATATGAAGGACACAATACATTCGACCAGCCCGATTCCCCAACTTTGAATATGAATGCCTGAGCATTATCATGGGGGTGAGACAGCACTACCCATACCATTAACGTTCAAGTTTATACTGAAACAGTAGAACTCACAGAATGGTACAGGACTTGCAAGAACATCTAACGACGGATGCATGAATGGTACCAAAAGATCACGACATCCTTCATACCTGGTCGAGTATCACCGGCAACCTCTAACGGAGAGGCAGCACGATTGGATCGGGCGGTCTTCGCGTTGAAGGGCATTCCTGTCTTGTTCACCACGAGGTAGGGACAATAAACTTGAACTTTGAATGCTCCACCAGACTCCGGATAACGACTTGACCTAAGTAAGATTCCAACGCCCTGAAAAATACATGGGGACCACGCACACGTAATTGAGGCTTACGTAGAGTTTGCGATTGTTCTGATCACGGAGCGACAGACGGGATTCAATGTCGAAGTCAGAGTGACGGTCCGTATTGATGATGGCGAAATCACTCGGGTTAAAGACTGTACGACCAATTAGTTGCGCTCCCCAGATTCTCCAGCCTATTCACCTGTATCTTGCACCTCTACATTCAGTAGAACCAAATGATCGAGTTCTACTGAGTGTACGGGCATTACTCCGCCTTTCCGTAGGTAGCTTTTCCAATTCTGGTCAGCGTTCTTATCATAAATGCGGTATTGAAGATTGTAAGGCAACAAATTCTCAAGTTCAATCGGAGCACGGAGCTTGAGTCTGATTTTTGGGGATTTTCTGACGGCAAAGTTAGGAGTCATCATGAAACATGGCAGCACAGAACTCGCCGTGATGTAGGGTCGTTGGAATCAGTTTGCACCCATGCCTGGAAGCGGAACGGCGCTTCCCGTTGGTCGTTGTGAGGACAGCTGATTGAAAAGGACCGCTTGACCACTAGATCTTCGAAGCGTAAGGACATACACCACCGATAACCAAATCCCTCTGTAACGATATATTTTCTTGTGTTCCGAAAAAAATGTCACGCTTACGGTCTGGCTGGAGCTTAATCCTGTTTTGCGTGACCGCCTCAATGGGAAGTGCGTAGTCTTGACCGGGAGCTTCGTGGCCATGAGTGCAACCATTAGAAGTAACAAGCACCGACTGACCAATCTTTTCTATTGAATATACGGGGTGCCCTGTATGGTCGACCAACATGAGTTCCAATGGATAGAACGTCAGATTCTCCACTAGATAGGTCGAGCGGAGAGTGACTATTTTAACATTTTCCTCCACAGTCACAGCGCATAGCAGACGGTCGGCGTATTTCTCCGTTCGAGGCCGCAACGAGAAGGTAAACTCTCCTTCCCTGTCAACGGGGATTCCTCGAAGAGCTTCCCAGGGTTTTCCAACAATCTGAATTCCTATATTGTGTTGTTCTGACGCCGAGCCATGCTAGAGATTGGTCAGCGGGCGACAAGAGCCTCGTGATTTTAGACCCACTTCTCGCATCTTCTTCCAGTCATCGAATCGCCAATCTACGATTTGTTCGTGATTGAGCTTAGTTACATTGCCCTCTTGCATCCCGCTACTAGTATCGTGATCCGACCAAACGAAAAGGGGGGAACCCGTGCGATTTCGAATTCGGTATGGCGCATAGCTCCCGCGGTCCTTCTGCAAGACCAATTCTCGTTCTCGCCCCCACATGTTGACGGTGGTTATGACAAGCCCGGCAAATGTAGTGCTGAGATTGAGGTCCAGCCGATCACGCGCAGCCATAGAGACTTTTAAGGCGCTCGAAGCATGATCCTTGTTCAGCTACCGAGAACATTGTCAGCGTAAGCGTGCAAGCGTTGAATGGGGCGTTACCGATAGTTTAAATTTCCAAGGGTCAATCACTAATAAAGGATCAGATTTACAGCGAAAATAAGAACGGTGATAATTATACCAGGTTCCCAGTGCGAATTGGTAAGATTCCAGTAGTTGATCTGCGTCTCTACCACAGCTGACGCCTGGAGCTAAATTGCCCGAATCAATTTCCTGAATCAAATCTTGCAAAGAAAAATTAGTTACTCTCGAGGACCAGTCTGTAGCCACTAAGCTGAAAGGCTTCACGTCTAATTGAAGCATAGGCTGTTCGTGTAGGTCTCCAATTAAGATCAATCGAAAGCCGCCAATTGTTCCCTTCATCTGTGAGACTGTTGTTTTCTATTTCTTGTTGACAAACATCAGATCATACCTGCTCCTTTGACATGACAACATGTGCTCTTGCAATTGCTCGTCGCGCAGACTTCACGGATAATACAGGCGGAGAGGCCCGAGTCTCCACGTTTGATTGCTTTCCATCGATAAAGGTATCGTCCTGCGATCTTGCATACAACTCAACAGCCTTGGTGACAATCGTGGTAATGAGCATGATATCGCGGTATGATGCCCGAAAGACTATTCCCGTCGATGAACATTCCATCGATATGTGCTGCTCTCGTCGGGAGGCCCTACTGTCCAGGGAGAATGTCAGGTCCACGTCGTCCAAAAAGCGCACTGTGTCAGATTCTGCTCCCATCCGCGTTAGCGACATCCCCAGCTGGTTGACGCTCAGTGCCATAATGCCCTATGGTCGGTCAGTAATTCATCCACGATTATGAGAGCCCTTCTGACCTGCTGAGACATCAAAATCTGTTTTATACGGAGTCTGATGGCTTGGGAGGAGGGGTCGGTATCATCTTCGAGCACGCTGATTGAAACATCGTGTAACTCGAGGCGCAAGTCGATGCTAGAGGAACTCAAAGAGTTCCTTGCGGGTTCGCTTTCGTTGCCTTTATCAGAAATCTTAGGGCTTGACGGGCCGCTGACGAAGAACGACAGAAGCGAAAAGATGGGTTCAACGGAGAAGATGATGTGAGGGGCATCGATCGTTACGATTACAAGAGCAGAGGTGCCGGATGATGTATATAGGACCATAAATTGGTTCCGTTCATGATCTGCAGCGGGAACGATTTCCCTAAACTTGGACCCACCAGATCGGGTGTTGCTCATGGTGAACGATCGCAAAACCAGCTGGACCTCAGAAGCCCCGTCAGACATGGCTTTCGAGCGGAGGTTGACGTCATTCAGAGCAAACTGTGCAATTCCGTGGTGTCTAAGCCTCGCATCGGTGGTCGCTCCTCTGTCATATAAATGGAGTTTGACAGCACCTATAGATGCCACTAAATCAATAGTAGTCCAAGGTCGACCTCCAGCGGGAGGCGATGAAACGCGGATCTCAGGTTCTAGATTGACGATGGACGCTTGCACCTCCGTCCCAGGAGATATATGGCCACCGAGACTCGAAGTTGAAGTCACAGCGGAATCAACCGGGACAATATCCTTAGGAGAATCCGAGAGTATTCGTGGGATTGACTGAGAGAGGACGACGAGGATCTCGTATTGGATTTGAGTGAGGTAAAGCTTTATGTCGGATATTTTTACAACAATCTGCGATCGTGTACTTGAATAACGCCGATTTAAAGAAAAATTTAATGCCTACTTGAGTATCTGGAATCTCATTTTCTTGTAGACGATCAATATTTGCACGTTGGTAAATGTCTGCAACGATACTGATATCATCCACGATCTTAAGCGTGGACAGTTTCCCATCGTAATATAGGTTCGACACAAGCTGCAAGCCACAGAGGCTAGCCGATATTGTACCGATGTCACCATCAAAGGAATTGCTCGCAAAGACCTCGCCGAGACGCATCGTTACGACATCAGGAAGGTGTGCTGGATCAGAGGGAAAGACGACGATGGGGGACTTCACGGAAATCTCGAATTGCATACGTTCAATTTCTGAAGCTTTTTGTACAGCGGCGTCACGAGCGGCGTCGTACAGGGTCTTCAGCTTTGCCAGTTTAGTGATAAACAGGTACATATCATGAAAGGGCTGTTCGAGGAAGTGGACCTTGAGCGAGCCTGCGGCCAGGTAAACAGCTGATTTAACACCGGCGTAGCCTTCATCCTCAGGGTCATAGGTCTGGTATCTAAACTCGGCAAAGTTACTGCCTTCAATAGACAAGATCTGTTTAAATTCCCTTCGACATACGTCCACGGAGCGATCATCGCTCAGGGCTAGGCTTCCCAGGCGACCAGTGATACGCATGGTATTTGACCCTAAAACCATAAGCACAGAAGCGGTTGACAGTGAGAGTGTTGCCAAGCTAGCGAATTCGTTAATCAACACGACTAGTTGTCGCATTAAGCAGACGCCCCATGGATCCATTTACCAATGCTCACCCTGGATGCTGTCTAGCTTCACAGCGATGCGAGTAGTGCTGGTAGATTGTAATTGTGTCCTTGTGACATCCTCTGGTTCCAAGTTTTCAGCTGCCCGCGGAGTTTCTCGCTGAACGAACGTGGACATTAGGAAGTCGTAGAGAGAGATGACGGGCTCTGGTGCAGCATTGAAGATAAATGTCGATAGCCGGACATCAATATTTTGCTCGATGTTGTCATACACTGTGGAAAACTCAGGAGAATTTCTCTGAACACGCAGATATGAGACTGAGACGAGGTCTTTGTCATCACTGGCATCTGGGCAATGTGATGATATGAGTTGAATTGGATCCTGATTGACCTGCACGATGTCCATGACCAAATCTCTTCACAAAGAATCAAACGCAGCACCAATTGATATGATTCAGACGCACCTGAGACTGACGTCTACAGTTAAATTGTATTTAAGAAGCACCAAACCAAGCCGGAAATTTTGAAGGGTGACATGGCCAAGGGCCTTCTCAGCTCCGTCCTGAGCTGACCGTGAGATTGACGCGCGTAAATCGTCGACTGCGAAGTCGAATTTAAAAATATGCTGCCGAAGTTCTGGATTCTGATGTATACGTCAGGCGAGGACCAGGAGATAAGCAGTGCTTACTACCTCCGAGGTCCCATCACTCGCTTCAAAGAATATGTCATCGCGACCACTAGAAGCATGTTCGGTTTCAGAGCGTTCATCGTCAACATTGTATTCCGGTCCTATCGGCGGGAATAACCCTGCAGACAGTGGCAAGACTATGGATTCTGTGTCGATGTACGGCGGCGATGGTTTAGACCTGAGTTGCTTGTCCGATTCTTCATCAAACCGTGGGATGGCAACATCAATCAATCGCATGAGTATCCTGTACTTCGCGTCAGACAGGTTGATATGCAAACTTGGCAATTTCCCAAAAACTTTGAATCGCGCAAGGTTGAGGACACTTGGAACAATTGAATTCTGAACTTGAAGATCAATGTTTGTACGTTCCAGAAGGTGAAGGTGGTCCCCGCTCTTCGAAATCAGAGCATCGCGACACGCTTGCAAGTCAGTGCCTACGACAAACTGCAGTCGGTAAGCAAAACAGTCGGTAGTCCATGAATGCAAATCACCTGTGCTGCTTCAAGTTTTAGGATCACCTTGTCATACATTAACGATTCTAAGCGCCTATAGTCGGCCTCACTGTATTGCTGGTTTTTCTTCGCCTGAAGCTCGCGCATGGCATCTTTATCTGCGAGATCGCTCTCCACAGCAATATGTCCTGCATCGATGATTAAATGGCCACAATCGAAGGATGTGATACTGTTTTGAGCTGTCAGGTTGTGTCAGAAAAACGTTAATGTAGTCACGTACTTCTCTGGAATAATGATAACAGGTGCGTTCATGTCTATCTGTAAATCTATCGTCTTGTGGGTTTGCAGCGCGTATTCTAAGCCAGCTCGAGTTTCCTTCCGCAGTCCTTCCAATGTCTGACTGGCAACGTTCTACGAATACAGTTGGCTCGCGAGAGAGGTTCTATGCCAAAACACCCACAAGTAATGCTTCCACTGACTCCAATTGGCTCTCGGGAGGTCTCAAAAACCTTGCGATTGCTTCAACATACCCTGGATGATAGATGATCTCCATGTAACGCATGCGAGCTGTCAGAGCAGTATCTGCCCGGTGGTCAAGTGGATTGCTCTCGAATTTAAGGTAGAAGAACGGCTCGTTAGGCTCTACTTGTTTCCCGGACGCAACATCCTTGGCAATAGGATTCTTAACTTGTACTATTTGAGGGTGAAGGGTGTCCTGGGTGGTCCCATCAAACACACTCAAGCCTCCAAGAGACATTGATGCCTCAAAGTTATCCGGCCTCTGAATGAAGTCAGCACAGAATGATTCAAAGACGGTAGATATAACGTCTGAGGAGACGCCTTTCGGATAGCTCTTCAGCGCAAAGAACCCCTTTTTTAACTCAGCTGCAACACGCAGCTTGACAGCATCCCGCAGCGTCTCAAACGAAGCTGCTATGGCCGATTTTTCATCGTAGTCAAGGATGTCGTATAGTTCCCTTCGTTGCTCCTCGGTCATCGGACGGCCAAAAGCTGTGTCTTCATTCGGAGCATCAGAGCCTGCAGGGCCCCATAACCAGGATGTCCAACTGCGTGCTTGTTGTTGGCGAGCACGTTCTCCCTCCACTTTCTTTCGTTGAGCAAGATCTTTCCGCACCCGGGAGCGCGCGATAGATCTGTAGAAGCGGATATCTTCGTACGTAAGCTTGTGCTCCAAGGCTGCAATTGAAGCAGTTTCCTATTTCCAATAAATGAAATGGAAAACTCAACTATCCGAAGATCACGTACATTTTCCCGGAGGGTATTCAAGAGTTTTGATTCAAAAAGCTCCACGTATTTGTTCCGATCGTCACGACGTTCCGCGAAGTAAGCCCAGGTCCACCTGCGACAACGTTCATGGACGCTGCTTAAGATCGCCGAACCAGCAAATTGTAATAAAGCTTTCGCGCGATTTTCCTTCAAATCTTCGTCACTTGGCCGAAATTTGCGATACTAGATATATCAGCAGCCGTGGATAAATGTTTATGCTCAAACTTACTTGATGCTGACGAATATAAATGTGGTACATGTCCACAAGAGATATGACGTCCCGGTATTGTTTGTCATCTAAAGCTACACCAATCTCCTCAAACCTCAAGTGCAGATCAAACTGAGGTGTTTTGTCGTCTACTTTATGGTTTACAACAATCTTGATAAACCCAGTTAGCCTTATCCCACAGTGGCGGTAAATTACTTGCTCTGCCCTCGCCCGACACAGGGCTAAGGATGAACTGGTGAGAGGAATCCTGGTCATTGAGGGGAATCTGCCCGTCAATGTCAGTAATAGAAGCAGATGTGAGCAATAATGTACCATATCCATGAACTTCCGCTTAGCCTCATATGCTGGTAAACCAGCCATACTAAGCGAATCCGTATCAAAGTAGATGGCCAGTGATAGAAGGCTCGATAACTATACCATAAACAAGCAACGATATATAGATATCGAAAGGCCACCTACTTTATGAATTGCGCCAGCGGTGCTTTCTATGAATGCGGGTTCCCAACGTTCGTTAACAGACTGAACAGCGAAACCTGCGAGTGTAACTCCAGCAGCGAAAGGATGCTAGCGGAAATGATATAGTTCTGGAAGCCTTAGCAAGGGTGGTACTCACGCCCGGAACACTCAACTTGTCTTCGTATCTTACATGGATGTTCTTGACAGTCACTTGCAAATTGTTGATTATTTTTGCGGTTAAGGAAGCCCAAAGACCCTGTGACTGAGGAGAAGATTCTGCCAGACCAAAATAAACATTGAATGGCGCCTAATATGAATGTGGAGACCACACACCAGATGGAACGTCTGCATGCGGATGCACTTGTAGCAACTCGGCATTTTCAAGGCGCTCTTGTTTAATTGCTTGCGCTCTGCGGTCCTCCTCTTCGGGGTCAATGTTAACCTGGGAGGAGGGCACCACAAGAAGATAGACATCTTCAATAAGAACTTCGACTGGTCGATTGCCCAAGTTCATCCAGTAGAGGGACAAGGTGAATGTTCCGAGATAACCTGGAATAGGAGGTCTACAATTGCCTTCAGAAAGTAGGTTGCGGGCTGACCCTCGAGAACGTCAACTGGAAGTCTGAACTTGTCAAGGGCACCTCTTTTGAGGCGTAGGTTGCTCAACGTGAGTTTCCCTGCGCGTATTATTATGTTTACACAAGGAACGGATGCTGAAAGAGCGAGATGACCTTGTGCGATTCCATAACTGACTTGGTTCATATCGAGGTTCTCCACATATGGGGCGAGAATTCTGTTGAACAACTGAGTAATATTAGCCCGTTGTTCAATTGTGACAATAAAATTGGCACGAACCACATTTAAAACTTCTTTTCCTGGGTCCAACCACCACATTTCGGCGACGAGAGGTTGATGGTCGATGGGGAAAGCGAATAGGGCATGACCAAATAAGGAAACCAGACTATCGTCATATCACGTGATCTTAAGTGTACATTTGCTTGATTTATAATCTTATTATAACAATAATAAATTGAAGCTGTCTCTGAACGTCTGCTTACTCGAGTCATCGGCGCGAGGTATTCGCATTTGTCCGAGCTTATGTATTATAGCGTGGCAACTGGGGGGCGAATCGACAGACGAGCCCATCCCCTGTTGACTTGGGGTTTGGTTTGCCGCTACAAGATCACCTCGTACGGTTCGGTTGCCCCATGAGGATCCTCCCGCCTGTTCTTCTTATCACCTTCTGCACTGCACGTCCGCAGCACTGCCAGCTTGCATGATGTGCTTGTCATTGTAAACGATTTCTATGATACAAACTTGGATAAGGATGTTGGTTGAGGTGGATGGGGACAGATATGACATGATGTCCTGGTAGTAGGTGCCCGATAGCGGATCATCGGTACCCCACGGTGGGTTCCGCACCGATGGCCTGACACCGAGTAGACGTAGACTGTTTCAGTAGTGGCGCATATACGGACCTTGTAGTGCGTGGTATACGGGGCCCTGTCACACACTGCCGTGTCACGTTTTCTCGGTTGTCAAAGAATTTAATGGACTCCCCGCGCGTTCGTTTTTTTTCCTTGTCCTTCTACCATCATGGTATCCCTCGCCGACCTCCTCCTCTCTGTTTTACCCACTAATGTTCTTCCCTACCATTTCTCCCACTATGTTCCTGGAAAGACACCCCTCTCAACCTTACCCGCCGTGTCCGCCGCCCTTGTATCCTATCTCGCCGTCATCTTCGGTATCCAAGAAATCATGAGGGACCGTCCGCCGCAAAAACTCAACACTCTTTTTCGTATTCACAATGGTTTCCTGACACTGGGGAGTGCTCTCCTTCTTGCCCTCATGGTCGAAGAGGTGGCATCAATATGGGTCAAGTCGACTACTTATGATACCATGTGCAATGAAAAGTCATGGACGCCCGTCAGTCCGTTTCTTTGTTTCATTCTCTACTCATCAATTCCATACTACCGCAGAAACTCGAATTTTATTACTTGATTAATTACTACTTCAAATACATCGAGCTCTTTGACACTGTCTTCCTGGCGCTGAAAAAGAAACCACTTGGTATTTCATTCTCACTCATGTCTTAGCGGTAACTTCATAACATTCTTTTTTAGCCTTCCTACATGTCTTTCACCACTCCGCAACAGCCTTGTTATGCTTTACTCAATTAAATGGAAGAACGAGCATTGTATGTTGCAACCTCTCCCTTCGCTGCTATTCAGCTCAGTACTCTGTTTTAGTCGTGGGTTGTCATCTCCCTGAACCTTCTGGTTCACGTCATCATGTGTGAGTCTTTACGTAGAGCCTTACTTTTTTTTCTTCTCTTAATGCGATTGCTCAACTTACGATAGATTATTATTATTATGCGACGGCGGGCGGTGCCAAGATTTGGGTATGTATATTATCATGCTTGTTTGTATTGTGTTACAATCGAATCTTTAGTGGAAGAAATACTTGACAACCATGCAGATCACTCAGTTCATCATAGATCTCTTTGCCGTCTACTTTGGGAGTATGTATGGATTGATATGACACAGGGTTGGATGAACGCTAACACCTTGTGTAGCGTATCAGCATTTTGCGCATTCCCGCTTCCCACATCTCCCCCACGTCGCGAATTGCGCAGGAACTGAGACGGCCGCGTTGTTTGGATGCGGGCTACTGTCTAGTTATCTCGTGCTCTTCATCAACTTTTACATCCAGACATACCAGAAACCTGCTAAAGGCAAGAATCGTGTTACCAATGGTAATGGGCATGCCAATATGACGGGGTATGCTTATGTTTCTGCTTCGCAATTAGTCGTCTCATGTGCGTTGCAGACTCAAACAAGAGTGAGTACCTCGGAGTCTCTAGGTATAATCCTTGGACCTTTCGTACTTGGTATAATGCATGCTGTTTCGCGTCGATCAGGATTATTTTCACTTCACAATTTACATCTGGTCGTTCCCGCGTCTCCGTATTACTCTTTTCCTGTGATTAAGCTATCTTGAGTATATTGGCGCGCTTACATCTCATTACTTTAAACGTTAGGGTTAGATCTTGTTTCCTGGAGTTGTTTTTTATGTTGATACCACTGTTATCCCTGTCCCTGTTTTGCAAGGTATTGTGCTGGATGGATCTACACTCGAAACATGACATGAACCATCCGCGATTTGCATATTTATCTATAGTTTGAGCTGCATGTCTTTCTTCCTTGCCATTGTCCCACCATCATGTTACCCAACGAGCCCCGCATCCCCGAAGAATCCCTCCGTGAATTCATCGTCTCTGCAGAGCTTCATATCCCCGCAGCAGTCTTGGGTCTCGGTCTACGCAAGGTTGTGTCTCAGTCTAGTACTTCCTTTGGCGCACCACCTCTCACCACTCCTGTCTAGCCCACAGTGTCACGCCGCAAAGCAGATCGCAAGGAGCTCAGCAAATCTGCAGAGGATGTCCCCAGGAAGGTCAAAGGTCCGCAACGCAGGCATTAATTAATTATGACATCCGCTGAACCCCCGTCTTCCAGAGAAATCCAGCTGGATGTCGCTCACTCGTGCTCATCCCGAATCGGTCCAATGGAGGCCAGCAACGTGTAAGATACTAGATGAAAACGAACACTGTCTCCTGAATATTTATGTCGATGTATGACATGCTCGTCCATTGTTCTCTCTGCTCCGCTGATAACTGGCCAAGGAAACAATCCTTTACCAGACCGTATATTTACACATGCTCAACCACACCGATATTCACTACGCCGATCCATCAATGTTCCACCGCAAGAATTGCATTGGGATATCCTCTGCTGGGTATGGATTTTCCTTCTGCCCAGCCGCGCCCCGATCTCAGGATTACAGAGGACAGCGATGGAGTTCCGGTCCCTGTTCTGAACAGATATATCTACACTTTGGTGATGCAGATTCATGCAACACTTGGCTTGTTCTCCTTCGATCCTATGCAAGGGCCGAGATATATGGCCAACCTTACAATCGTTCAGACGGCGGCCTGTATCGCATGTGGCGACAAGTTGAACTCACTATACTGCAAGGACGTAATATGGGCAATCAGAAGCCTTTCATCGACAGCAGTGCAAACTCCCCAGCGCTCTGCGAAGACTCCAAGATAGAATCCGACCCAGTCGACTTGGATGTTTTCTGCGAAATCCGCATAGATGACAACCTTCGCGGTCGAACGACTGTTGTGAAGAGTATAGGTTCCCCGGATTGGCACGAAAATTTTGTGTTTGCAGATCTACCACCCTTTGAAACTCTAGAAGTTTTACTGTGGAAGGAGAAGCGATTTGTGAAACCAACGCTTCTCGGTTCTATACGTATCGCGCTCACCAACTTCCGCAGAAGTGAAGACGTGGAGGGGTGGTTCCCTGTTATACAGTCGGGCGGCATTCTGACTGGTATTCAGGTTGGTGAAATACGAATGAAGCTCAAGGTTCATGAGTAAGCCATTTGCGTCATCCGTTTTCCAAATACTGCTCAATATTCGATGCAGAGAAATTGTTCTTCCCCACTCCAACTACTCTGGTATGCTCGCGGTGGGGTGTTCGGCTATTATATTAGCTGGGCCACTCATCGTTCCTGCCCTGTAGGCGCTTCAAACGCGTAATCTCCTTGAGTGGATGAACGATTTCGAGCGCAAGCTCCAATTGCGCACCTTATCCGAACAACTGATGTATATTGCTATAGCCAAAGGTGCTCTTGTCGAACATGTCACAGAATATGCAGATCGCGAAGTGGACGGTACTCCCAGCTGTAAGATTTGCTTCCCATGGCCCAATCCGTCTCGTGTAGCTGAATTTTCCAGCGCACAGCACACTATTCAGAGGTAACACTATTTTTACAAAGACGATGGAACTTGCAATGGCCTTTTACGGGAGGGTATTTCTGGAGGCAAGCATTGGAAGCACCATTCGTCAAATTTGCCTAGAAAAAATAACTATTGAAGTCGATCCAAATCGCAGTGGAAAGGGCCTTAAGGACATCGAGCGTGGAGTCGAACAGCTGGTAGAGTGGTGTCAGACAATATGGGACGCAATCTATGCTCGTAGGGGCGATTGCCCTCAGTAGGGTTTCATCCAAATTTATCACTTTTCCTGCTGACTCAAGCATTTCGCAGCGAAATGCGCAAGCTGTTTGAACACATCCGAAAACTTGTTGAGAATCGGTACAAGAAGAAGGATGGTCAGGATAAGCAGAACAGAGATCTTCCCTGGCAAAGTGTCTCCGCTTTTTGTTTTCTTCGCTTTATCGTCCCTGCTATCCTTCATCCACACCTGTTTGGATTAATGCCAGGTAGTTCCATATTTTCCTACAAGGCTGCGAACTCATCTCATGCAGGATTACCTAGTGCGACAGTACAGCGTAGCCTCACGCTGATTGCCAAAGTCATACAGAGTTTAGCCAACCTTAATGTCGTAAGCCTGGAGACCTGACGCCTTACATGCAGCTAACTTAGACGTCCGATCTAGACCGTACAAAAGGAGGAACACATGCGTGGGATCAAGGATTTTCTGAAGCAAAACTTACCAGTGATGGTGGATTACATTCTAGTCGTCTCCACGCCGATCCACGATGTGTACCACCCTCATTCTGGACATCCTGCCTTCAGTCACCAACGACTGAAAGTCGTTAATTCTTTGCATCAACGGGGGTCGACTATCCCAATCCTTGAAAGGGAAGCCATCCCGCTCCTCCCCCACGTCCTTGACATACCGCGACATCTTGCATTTATCAGTTCATCTTTACTCCGCAGCGTGAGACTCGTCGGCTCAAAGGCTACCCTGACTGAAAGTGACTCTTTGTCTGAGCTATGTTCTCGATGTTTTGAAGTGGAGGAAATCGCCCTACAGCGCGTCAGTCAATTCACTACCGCTGAATCTCATCCGATCGCCTTAAGATGGGACATTCCTCGACCGCATGTGCAGGACAAAATTTCCCATGCTCCGCCCTCACCAACCTCGCCTCCAGTATTGTTTTGGCCATCTGCTGTCCTTTCGCCACTCGACAATGCTCTCTTACGGAGTTCTCAGCCTCTGCCCGATAGTCTTTTCCCCTCCGAGCCTGTCGCCCCTCGACGAGGCTCTGTGCCCGAGCTCTCCTCGCGTGAAGCTTCAATGTTCCCCGAAGATCGAGTGCTGCGTACGACCAGCCGTTCGCGCTTCTTGCGTCCTCAATCCATATCGACCGACTCAATTTCAACCTTGATACCCAATCCTGTTGAACCACGTACTCCTTCTGTGTCCCCGGGAGCGGCGGTCGATGATTCTGGTAAGAAAACGAAGAACATCTTGAACGGGCTGTTGATCCGACGATGAAGCACACTTATAACACTATTTCTCGTTTCCGTTATATCTCACTTGACTGATGTTGGTATAATTATATCTGTATTATACATGCCTGGATATTGAATTCACGGACATTCGCTATGAATCTGACTTAAGCACAATTTCTACGAGTTTTCGTACTTCTGTTGCTACGTCTTCCGAGGTGCTCCTGATCGTAATCCGGCACAACTTTTAAAAATAATTTAGTTGTCAAGCGATTTTAAATACACTGCTGCATACCTTTGCTTCTCGATTCGGTTCAAGGCGGAGCAAACACCCAACCTTGCCGTCCGCAGAGGTATGGAGAACCCCAGCCCCAACAAGATTGCTGGGATTTGGGTCAATGTCTTGCAGGATCTCGAAATGATTGCCAGCTATCACTTGTCGATTGCGCGCGAGGTCAACGTGGCCGGCGTTGTCCAACGCTATCGGGAATACCGTCTGAGACTCCCTTGGTGGACCCCCGATTAGCTTCCAGCGTTCGAAAAAGTCTGCCTGCCCAAATTTGACACCTTCAAAGAACTTGGTAACAGTAATCGGCAGTCGTATCGAGATGGATTGGTGGGCCCCTGCCAAGAACGACACTGTCAAGATGGGGCACGAAGTGAACACCTTCTTGCACTCGACGTGCAGGATTTGTTGGCTTTGGGTACGGGGGGCAAGCACATTTGCGGGGATTCTCGCGAATGTAGCAGACAGTGCATCTGGCTCGCTGACATGAACGGTGGATGTGAATGACGTGAGAGGAGCGGAAACTTTGTTCCCAAAGTATATGGCGAGCTGTCCAAGGTGGCCCTGGAATCTGGACTTGACGCCAATTTGTATTTGGACATCTTCGTACAGCACCCCTTCGACACTATAAGTCAACTTGCTAAACCATTTGTCGATACTAGGCCCGACAGTGAGTCGGGGGGCTGCCTCAATGTCCGGCGGATGACTGGAGGCGGACAGATCGAGACCGGCAAGCGAGTTCATCACCCCATCTGCATCCGGAGATTCCGACACTGTAGCTAAGCTGTTGAGGAGCGCCTCTTTACCCTTGATCATTTGCCGCTTCGTTAGTTGACGCTCAAGGTTTACCTCCTTCCCTCCATGTATCCAGGTTCGCTTGTCTTCCGTATCCCCGAGCTTGCGATTCAGCCGGTTCATTAGGCCACTTATTCGAGGTGGGAACGGAGGCATCTCCTCGCAGATGTTCTGCAGCATTTCATCGTCGTCTGACCGGCATGCGAGCGCATAGAACTCGCAGGCACGCTGTTGGAGTTCGGCATCCAGAACATGCCTGTAGCGCTCAAAAACGTTGATGAGTTGAGGCTTAATTTCCGGGAAGACGTTGACCCATTTTATGTACGTGGAGAGGAGGAGAGAGCGTGTGGCGGCTACGCAGAATTGTAATTTCGAGTGCAATACTTGAAATTGTTCAATGGGACTGTATCCTGGTTCATTTGCAATGAGATGCCCATATTCACCCAAGATATAGCCTATTTGGCTGAGTCAGAACTAGGTCCTGGTCGTGCGCCATGTCACGTACCTCCCACTTTGACTAGACTCTCGTGTGCGACAGGAGTCCTGAGATGCTCTAGTGCTACTCTTGCAGCATATTCTTGGAGATCGTCCGTGTTGGTAACAATCTGCACTACTCGATACCACACCTCGTCTCCAACATGGTCGCCAGCAGCGCTGATAAGTTGCAATATGGTGTCGACATACCATTTGTAGGAGCTCGCATATTTTTCCGTGAGGACGGCAATTTTGAGCACCGTTTCTTCCCGCAACGCGTAGTCTGCAATCTTCAGATATCTGAGGAGTTCTCCGACGATCAATTCCGAGTTATCGATATCGCACATGCTATAGAGTAGATCCAAGGCACGCCTTCGAACCGATATGTCCTTGTCACGGAGGGACAGGATTATCGTACCTTGATGCTTCTTCAAAGGGTCGAGGGAATCTGCACGCGCTGCGAGGTGAGCCATCGTGTCCAAGCCGAGATACCGAACATTTGTCTCCTTGGAAGAAATAAAACGGGCGAGGAGCACAGCAGCGGTGTCGACCAGGGGTGAGTTGGTATCCAAATGGATGGCCAGGCTGATAGCTTCAAAGAGCACTGCATGTTGGGCATTGTTATGTTGTACGTTCCTTGAAGGCTCAGCGCTGTTGCTCATGATCATCTGGAGAACCTCGTGCAACGCATTGCGAAGTGCACGATCCTCTGTGAATTCTGTCGGGGTCATGTTTTCCGGGGACAACTTGCACGCACCTGTTGGAGGGTAATACTGTAACAGGCGTAAGAGCTTCACTTGCAACCATGGAGTGGGAACTTTATAATAGGCATATGTTGCCGAATACTCGTGTTGGATGACCAACTATGCAGATGTGAATAGACACGCTATCTTGAGAGCACAGTGCACTCACACGATGTAAGCGATCGACAGCCTTGGTGTAACAAACCGCAAAAGCGTCAAGGTGGTCTTGGGCGAGGGCCATAACCAGACTCGTCACGCAGAGAACGACACCCTAAGGGCAGTTTGTTTGTGACGGAAGCGCAAGTAAAAACAGTCTAGAAACGTGCCAGGTCCGGGTCATCCATGATAGATACTAGGCGCAACGCCCATTCCGCTGCAGGAATGACTTCGGGATGTTTCCTATACAGCCGCAGCAGTGTCAATGCCGCTTTTTTCTTGACAAATGTTTGGGAGGTCCTGCGGGCATGGTGCACAGTCAAGCCTGGAAGAATGAAAGGAATAAATGTTACGGTGATATGAGGAGCCTGTGTACATCCTCGGAAAGGGCATCCGCCATCTCGCTGCTACCGACGTTTGCTATTGCATGCAAGGCAAGGCAGTTATTGACTTCGTTATTTTCATCTAAGTCTTTTCGTATCGAGTTTACAACGAGACGAAGAAAATCCGAATTTTCGTGCATGAGGAGTGTCACAGCAAGATATCCCTGTCGGTTTTGGTGAGTTATTCATTAGGGCAGGAACTGCACAAGACCATACGATCTGTTTCTCAGAATATTTGGAACTCGATATGAGGTTTACTGCTTCCATGTGTCCAACATCGACCTTGTAGCCCAGTATGTATGTAAAGATGATCTTCGCGACATACCTGGGGGCGTTCAAGTTTAAACGGTTATGAAACAGACGAGGATGCCCCTGAGCTTACTTCTTCTTCTGGTAGCCATCCAGGTTCCCGTCTGTAGACACGGAATCCCTGAGCTTGGAGGGCGCAATGATGCCAGGAGGAGCCAAACCTTTGAATTTTTTGCGAATATTGGCCATCTCCTTGTTGATTCTCTTCTCTTCAAGTTCGCGCACGCGTGCGCCACGGATGTCTGCGATGAACTGCGACAGCATCAGCGGGGAAGCTGACTGGCTAGACAGATGAGACTTGCCTGTGTCAAGCCACGCATGTTGGTAGCCATCGTTGCGGCTTGAACGAGCGGGTGGTAGACCAAGACCAATGTCTAACTTCCAGCAAGGCAAGGCAAGCTTACGGATAACACGCGTGTGTGAAAACATTAGTGGCAACATTAAACGAGATGTACAAAGATTCCAGCTACAGATTACTGTAAAATGAGAATGAGATGATAGTGTGCATCTAAAAATGCGTGCCCGATGATGTGTAATGTAAATCAAGAGTAATAACTACGTGAAAGTCGACTGGGTGTGCCAGGTCGTGAATTATATGCAGAACCAACACCGAACGGCGTCGAGTGTCCCGATCTTGATCCTGGCAGTCTGCTGGTGGAGAACGCAGGGGAGGCCATTGGCGTCGCGTTCCGGGAACTGGCCGCTGACCGCGTAGACATTCGTTCGTCGCTGTAACGATTCAACAACCGTACAATGTTTCGCGTGATGGAATCGAGGTCAGACACTTCCCGCGAGGACAAGAAGAGACCTTCATTCAGTATTTCTTCACCCACTTCGTCCTCTCGCACAGGCAAGCCCGCCGGGCAAGATTCAATGCGCATCTTGCCCATGTGAATCCCTTGGAATACCCGTAACATGCAGGCCTCCATCATGGACTTCAAGTTCTGGATGTCATCCAAAACATCCAGGTTCCCGACAATGGGCAACCATTCGTCACATTCGAGCCCACGTTCGGTGACCTGGATATCGTTCGCACCAAACAACAGGTAGGTCAGAGGGTCCAGACGTGTCGTGTTGATGAGGTACATCTGCGGAATTTGGCCTGCGATGGTGAGATTCTGTCGTTTTTCCGCATAAGCATAAATTTGTTTCTCTTCCTGGAGTAAAGGGGCGTCATCTTCGGACGATCGAATGTGCTTGCGGTGGTTCACACTACTCGGATGGATGAATGTCATCTAACGAGATCAAGTCAGTGATATGGCACGACGGCAATGACCAGGAAGCTGTACCTTGTCGTGCTGCGTTCGCAATGTCATCTCCCCTGTCCGGACGGCAAACTTGGGCTGGGTTGCAACGGCAACGAGAGCAGCAAGCAGCGGTTGAGAATACACGTTCACATTGAATGCAGGTGGTACTATCCACTCGCGATCGCGTGCTTGACTGTACACACCACCTTCAGCCGCGTCAATGATCCCAGCTTGATACAATGACCGCAAGAGGTGCGCTCGAATTTTGGTAATCAATACCAGCGTTGACTTGGAGAGAAAGTTGTCAGTGCAGAACCGGGACGCGCGCGCATATTCGTTGTTGCGATACATTTCGTGCCATGCGTCATATGCATTCAATATCGTCAATGGGTCGGACCTAAACTCCCTAGGAGACCATGTAGCCTTGACGGCAGCTGCCTCTGTCTTGAGCTGAATGGGCGAAAAGAAGGGATCCCGATTTGTAAGGATCGCGGCTAAGGTCAGTGCTTTGTCTAGACAACGGAAAAAGACGCCGTAGAGGACCAGGCGGGCCATCTGTACCTCTACCGGCAGCTGGAGGAGGACGCGACCAAGCGATGTCAAATTCTTCTGTTGGTCCAGAGCACCGACCATCTGAAGGGCTGTCATCGCTGCTGCGACACGATCACTCGCAGGAGGTTCGATCGTTGCCGCAAGTACCTCCTCGACCTCCATTCCTGGGAAGCTCATGGCCTTGATGTGCATCACGACATTACTCAGGTCCACACGCTTCATCTCTACCGTCTGGTGTGGATGAAGAGTGGTGGAGCGTGTTTCACTCAAGAGGCCAAAGTACTCTCCAGGACGATGCCTCCCTGCGCGTCCGACTCGTTGGTTAAGATTCGACGAGCCGACCCATGCCGATACGAGGGAAGATATGTGTCGATCAGGGTCAAAACGCAACTCCTTGATCTTGGCAGAGTCGATGACATAGACAACGTTTGGAATCGTGACCGAAGTCTCGGCAATGTTGGTAGCCAAGATGATACGACGGACACCTTTGGGAGGAGGATCGAAAATGACTTGCTGTTCTGCGAGGGGGATCGTCGAGTGGAGAACATGTATATTGTACTTGGTCTGATCAGCGAAGTCGAGCGGAAGTCTGCCACCCAACAGGAATCGTTGGACGGATGAGATTTCTTCCCATCCGGGGAGAAACACGAGAACATGACCTGAATCAGACTGTTGCAAGACGTGCGAGATGGTGGCGGCGATAAGAGGGGCAGGAAGCTCAAGTTCGTCATCGATCGACAAGGGCTGATAAGACGGTGATGGAGGGGACTGCAAAGATGCAAGGTCGCGTTTGGCGTAGGCGCCTTCGCGGTCGAGGTACCTGGACACAGACTCATCATTGAACACCCAGGCGAGCTGAGGTTGAGACTTGATGTCAGCAATGAAATCCTCCAAAAAGTATTTCGTGACAGGGAAGGTACGACCGGGGATTTCGATCACGGTTGCCTTGTTGCCGGCTCCGTCGGGAAAGTACTCTTGGAACAAGCATGGATCGATAGTAGCACTCATGAGCACGACCTTGAGAGGGATGTTTCGAGCCTTTCGGTCCTTTAACAGACGTTTGAGAACGACAAGGAGGAGATCTGTGTCCACGTCGCGTTCGTGGACTTCGTCGACCAAAATATGAGTGACTTGGTCAAGTTTGGATGCGACGGGACCGCCATCTGTCATGGCAGATTGGAGACGCCTGAGCAAGACGCCGATGGTACAAAATGTGATAGAACCATGGTCTTCGGGAAGGTTTGATTCGAAACGGACGCTGTAACCGACGGAACCGACGCCGACTGCTTCGCTTCGCTCCTTTGCAACGCGGTCGGCGACGCTGAGAGCTGCGAGACGGCGCGGTTGAGTGCAGATGATGTTGCAATGGGCGCCTTGTCCGCGATCGATATAGTCGTCAAGGATAAGCTGGGGGATCTGTGTGGTTTTTCCAGAGCCGGTAGCAGCCATGCAGATGGTGACGTCATTATTAGAGATATGGGAGATGAGCTGGTGGGAGTACGAGTGGATGGGAAGGGTTGCACGGGAGGCACGTATTTTGTCTGTGTTGGGATCGTGAAGATACGCCTGACGTTTTTTTGAAAGGAGTGAAGATTTTTCAGCAGCGGCACGAGGGGGGTGGTAGTAGGGATGAAAGGGGCGTGGTGCAAGAGGGAAAGAAGAGGCGGTGGGATTCAGAGTTGGTCTGTTCCTGTAGAGCATACTCTTTTTAATGTCTGAGCAGATGTCGACGATATCGTTTGCGAGGGAATCTGAGATGGGGAGGGCAACCTTTGGAGCGAGACCAAGGTCTTTTCCGGACTTTGCTGCTGTAAGGTAGCGTTTCCAGAGGTCCGGGTCGCAACTCTCGAGGTAGTGGGTGACGTCAAGAAAGCACTGGATGTGGGCGGCCTTTTTTGTGGACGCGGTGCCCAAACCGATACGACGACCATCGACGGACATGACTGCTTCCCAGGAGGGGTTGGCGTGCTTTATGGGGACATACTGATAGTCGATGTCAGGTTTTGGAAAGGCATATAGACGACAGTAGTAGTCCATAAAGCTGCGAGCGCGTTCGTACGAGACGACGGAGCCATCTGAGAGGATGCGGTGTGACGGAGGGGGCGGTGTGGGTGCGGGGGGTTTTAAAGGTTTGTCAAGCTGTGGGGAGAGTCAGGGGAATGGGAGACAAGAGGAAGAGAACGGACGAGACCGAGGGCGTTGAGCTGGTAGAGGGCGGAGAGGGCACAGAGACGCTCTGCTGATTTTCTATCGGTGTTGTCGCCAATGGCGTTTATTGTCGGTACGGTGTCGAGTTGAAGGGAGCAACTGTGGGAGAGTGAGAATGAGGGTAAAATGGGAGCAAAAGTAAACGGACCGGACGATGGGTTTGTTTGTGGTGGAGTCGAGGAGGTCGGTGAAGCGGTAGTTGAGTTGGACGGACGCGAAGGCGGCAAAGTTGGCCACGGGTGATTTTGGGTTTTCGAGGAGGGAAGGCTTGAGTGGGCGTGCTGGTTGGGATTGGGTGTAGAGCGCGTCGAGGTAGCGTTTGTCGTGCAATGGACCCTGTAAGACTGGCAGACGCGGTGCAAGCTTGAACACTTTCTTTGGCGGACGGTCGTTCAGAACGGCAAACGAACGCTTCATGATCAACAAGAAGGACATCTATCACTCGCAGTCGGCATTCTCCGTGCGACGTCGTTCGATGGCTTCCTCGATGCGGACGAGATAACGCAGTCGGACTGCCGACGCCTTTGCTGCCGACCAGTCCGCCCGGCCGACGGCATCCGCGATCTCACGCTCGGCATTTCGACGCTGCTCGGCATTCTCCTCGGCAAGCATCGGCAGTCGGTCAACCGCACTCGCCTCGATCCGCTCGCGTGCCTCGAGCACCTCCCCGACCAGCTCCGGATCGATCCGGTCCGTCTCAGCCATCCCGGTCCCCTCCCTCCCGAGCACATACTCGATCCGCTCCATCGGCGAGACGAGCGTCTTGTACGCCCGGTTGACCGCGTTCGACACTACCAGCGCCGCCTCCCTCACTGCCTGTCGTGTTCGTCAGACAATGTGCTCACTTTGTCAGACAACGCTCACCTCGTCCTGCCCCACCCATCGATCCGGATGACAGTTGCGCTGTGCCTCGATGTATCGTCGCTTGAGCTCACCCGGTTCCACGACAAACGGGTTCGGCCCGTATCGCAACCCGAGCAGCTCGTAGTGGCTGACCGTCTCGTCCAACCGTCCAATGTGTCTGCACCGTCCACACACTGGCAACGCCGTCCCAAGCACCGTTCCACACGACCCGCACGTCCACCTCTTGGTGCTATATCCCCGCAACATCGTCGCGCCGGCTCTCAAAATCTTCATCGTCGCACGCTAAAACACGATTTCCCACACCATGTCTGCCCTCCCACATCACATGCGCGCCGACGACCCCGCCGCTGCCGAGCCCGCCCGTCGTCGACTCGTCCGCAAGTCACCCTTTCCTCGCTTCCCTTCCCTTCCTTCTCTCCGCAAAGAAACAATTCAGCCCGTCCTGTCCCCACCCGATAACACCACAGACGACATCCACATCAACTTCTCCACCCACTCCTCAGACGACGCTACCCTCTACCGATGGGCAGTCCTCTACGAAAACCAGAGAGGGTACGTCGTGCCCTCCTCATTCACCCACACCCTCATCTCCGCCTAGGGTCACTATCTTCTCCACTCCATTCTATTCTCCCCTCTCTCTTCTCCCATCCGACCCTCCCCCGTTTACCTCCCCGGACCCACATGCCTCACGCGGTCATCTCCCAAATCTCACTCTTGACAATTACCCCCTCCCAGATGGCACCTGGCGATGGCTGTCCACCGCTTGGATGATCGATATGCGCTCAGATCTCGGCGAGGTGCAGCATGACGGTTTCGAGTACAACTGGCGGTTCCGTCACAAAAACTGGCACTCGACCATCGGAAAACTCAGCTCAGGCGCCTGGGTCAGGCGAAGAAGGTGGGTCAGGCTCATGACCCGCCCCCCCTCCTCCATCGAACCTTCCCTCTCCTCTCCTCCTCTCTCTTCTCTTTCCCTTCCCGACGTCGCATATGTTTGGGATGGCACCGAACAAGACTGGCATCACCTCCGTCGCTTGCTCAAACTCCTCGGGCGAGATGGCCGCAAACTTGAACTCTGGCGCATGTGGCTCCGCCCTCATACACATGCCAGTACATCGTACCTGCCCGATGCACCCTCGCCTTTCGACACACTCGAGCATCGTCTCGCCAATGTCGTGGCTTCAGGAAACCCTCCTTTGCTACTACATCTTGTCACCATCCTCAAGAACCATGTACGTGTGCTCCTTTTGGTCCTTGCAGACCCACTACAACACCCGTCCACCCTAGAGTGAGGCTATCCTTCGCTCTTTTGTCTATCCCGATTCGCGTGCACAGTTTGCCCACCTCGTCCGCCAGGCTGGCTTGATGAATCAGCTCGAACACTCTCTTGGACGCACCTTGTCTGCTACCGACGTCGATTTCTGGAGCTATGCCGATGACCTGGACAAAGTCGTCGACAAGGTTTGACTGGAATGTGCTTGTATATATACGTAATATCTCAAGCTGCCCTGAATCACATGTACTGAACATGTTGTATTTATGTTATGCTTTCCTCGTCGTCGCGGTAGCCAATGCCACTCTCTTCCCCTTCCCCTCCACCCTCGTCATGGAAAGCGATGTTGTCGGCAATCTTGGTCAACATTTCTGACGACCCCACACATCCGGTGCAAATCGCTCTCCGCACATATTCCCTTTGCCTCTCTCTTTCCCTAGGTCCTGCGTTGATACCACTCATTTTTGCACTTCCAAATCATCAAAATAGCTTCAGGGCGCGCGCAACAGTCTTTTGGCGCGCGCTTTTGAACGAGTTGCAGCTAACCGGCTTCGCTTCGGCCATCACAGTCGCCGTCGGGGGCGGCGCAGCCCTGCAACGACTCTGGAACTTGCTAGAGCACCGATATATCTGGATGCACTGCATTGATGCCAAGTCATCCAAACGTCAGAGAGCGTTCTTCGCAAATGCAGTCACCTCGGCACTTGCGATTAATCTTCTGCGACGCACAAGACCTGGACGACCCAGACCGGTATCCCCTACTCTGGATCTCACCCTCCTCTTTTTCCTTCGCGCACTTGATGTGTCGATTCAGGCCTTACTACTGAAGAAAGCCCGGGAAAATGTCCTCAAAGAGGCTGATGCCACTTTGAGTGATGGCATGTCCGTAATACCCTCAAAGGCGGACTCCACGCTGTCTGACACTAGCTTACTCGACGGGCCATGCAAAGATCTCGCCAAAGAGTGGCATAAAAACGCTACGACACACCTAGATGCACTTGTCTTCTGGATCAGTTCTGCGAGGTTCGTGGCGTGCTTCACCGTGTGTCCACGACATTTAGTTCACTACCAAAGGATCATGTGGTGTTTCTTTTATCAGCCCCAAAGGTATATCGCTTTAAATCAATGCTTAATCCGTTTGACTCGATACATCGTTCTAGACTACCCTTTTCCTACGTAAAATGGTATGTCCCTCTCTCATCTCATGTATGCTTATTGCATTGCGCCTCGAAACAGGATAGATTCTCTCGCCAACGTCAACAAGGGGCTACTAGAGGTTCTGCGCGCTCTTAGGAGCGGCTCGTGGTCTTATATTCATGGTTCACCTCAGAAAGGTAACATCGTCGGCCGTCTCGCCGTAGAACTTGGACGTCCTGGATCATGGGGTGACCCCGACATTTTGCCTGCGTGCGGGGGTGACGTTGCCAATGAAGTGTGGAAGCAACTAGGCGTTAGTGGACGGTATGGTATCGGGGGATTGCCCTGTGAGCTCGTCCATGGTGGTGTCGGTGCCATGTTCGGGCTTCAGAATAGTTGCGTTGCCAATGCAATCATTAGGGCTGTATACGCGTTTGCTGAGGCACTGGTCATCTATCTCCCTGTAAGTTTGCTGTGTAGATGATCATAGCTCTACTTATCCATGCTTCAGGTTCATTTCCTTCCAGCTCTCCTTACCAGGCCTAGGATAATTATCCGTCCCCGTCACGCATGGTCTGCTTTTGTATCCGCCATCAGAAGTGCGACGTTCCTTTCGACGTTCATCTCTTCGTATTGGTACGCAGTGTGCTTTACGCGCACTCTCGTGTTAGCTCGACTCTTCCCCGATATCTCGCACGATGAGTGGGATGGCCCTCGTGGTTGTATTCTTGCCGGCTCCCTCGTGTGTGGCGCTAGCATATGGATTGAAAATGCAAGGAGAAGAGGAGAGGTCGCACTGTATGTTCTTCCCAAGGCATTCAAGGCTTCTATTCCGGACAACTGGCTACGCAGCAGACACCCTGTGATCCAGCTTGCAGAATGGTGAGTTTTCGCGTGACTTGGTGCACCGCTATTAAGACCATGACGATGTAGTTTGACATTTGTTTTATCCTTGGCATCCCTTCTGACGTCGTCCGTCCATCAACCGGAATCGTTGAGAGGACTGTCGAGATGGACATTGGCTTTCATCATGAGGGGACCCAGCTCCGGTTTTTGGAAAAGGCGCAGGGGAGAAATCGCCACTTGCCCTCCCATCATTCCTCCACCGCCACAGAAATTGATTCCTACTGCCGGTAGAGACCACTCGTTACTGGACATCAGTACTCCGAACTTGACGTAATGTTACCCGCTCCAGAGACGTAGTGCACAATCGTAAAACGAGCAACTTGCAATCAAGGATTCGTCCCCCCCGTTATGCCGAAAAGACCAGTCAACCCCATATGCAAGAGATGTGTGTTGGTCAAAACGTTTTGTAATCTCGTGGCCAACGCCACCCGCAAGTAAACCTACCCCCGATCCATAGTGAAAGCGGACGACTTTGAAACCATCATGCATGCATGCAGCAATAAGGTCGTGTTTGCGCTCAACGGCTGGGTGCCACTTTACTCGCCATACACCACCTCCAACGTCTACGTCTGCCAGAACATTCAAGGGCTTGCGTATGTCGAAGAGCCGAACCTTGTTGTCATAGCTGCATCCCCTGTTAAAAACTTCCCGAAGACCCATTGAACATGAAAGCCACCTTCCAACTGCGATGACATGTTCTATATGTGGATGACATTGGATAGTGGTCACTCCCGCATCAAAACTAGGCTATTGCTCTGTTCGACACCCCGGACAAGTAGCTTTGGATTTGCGCACCGGTTATTGACAAACAGGGGTCGAACGAAGCCTTGTCGTTCGTCCCAGGCTTTCATTTGGAGATCATCCCCCCCTGATTCAAAGTGTCAAAAATCATGATAGCTTGGACATGATACAATGTTGTTACCCGAATAAATTACGGAGGTATCCCAATAGTTCCACGCCGCAATCCATGGCTCGTGATCATGGGCATGCCATTTCCCAGAGACCGTAAGGCCCCCTGAAGAACACGGCGCAAGTAACGACAGTGATCCATCCGACAGCGACACGATTAGTTTTCCAAGTCCACTGCGAAACTATCCGTTGGCGTCAAATATCAATGAGAAAGCTCGTCCGCACTTGGTTGGGCACCGGCGGTTTGACCAGTCCATAGAGAGACACAAGACGTCGCCCGGTGCACAGGAGATTCGTTGGAATGAAGTTAAAGTATTCTGATCGAGGGGAGTTATTGCGGGCTCGGTGGTAGGTGGAGAAATAGACACCTCGCGGGCCAACCACTCATGCAAAGATATGTTTCCTTCGGAGTCCGCGATGCCCAAGACTGGGGTGCTTGTGGATGATCTGTGGCACCTGCTTGGACGTGAGGCAATCAGTAGGCCTGCTCGTGAACACAAGAGCTAGTACCATTTCTGATCCAGGATCGCTGGCAAGTCGATTTCTTGGAGTTGTGAACTGATGGACGCTATAGGATAGCTTCAATAGAGGATGGTAGCACCCACAGGGTTTCATTGTGGGTGGGTGGCAGTCGAAAGACTAGACATTTGCCTCGCCGATACTGTATAGTTTTTGGTGCTGTCTGTACATCGTCGCGAGCGGTGATTCTGGTCTGGGTTGAGATTAGGTTGTATGTTCCGCAGACAACGATGTCCGTCGAGCCATCATGAGGACAAAATTCGACGGAATCTGCGGGCCAGGAAGTGTTGGAGGACATCTTCATTGTGACCGTGCAGTGACGAGCAGAGGAGGCGTTGATAATCTCACCGACAAACAAGGCGGTCGATCGCTGCCGCCATTCAGCTTGCCAGAGACTACTCAAATGCGCACAAGGTATTTGACGTCTCTCGCTACCAAGACATCCTTGATTGATGATCTCCTACTGCAGTCTATCCAGCCCACCTAGCATTTGTTCTCCTTAATGACTATCAACCTCCCAGCTCAGCTCTGCCTGGCTTAAAAGCTTCCTCTCCCCCCCTTTTTGCATCTGTGATCCAGCGAGCTGGTGGAGACCCGGTCAGTTCCCTGCTTCACACCTTTCAGCTCAATTCACTTGGTCTAGACAACGATCAGCTGCGGTCTGCAGAATCTCATCGTCCGCTTTCCCTCTCAGTCGCCAATTCCCGATGACATCGTGCTCAGCTCAGCTGCTATCAAGGTCTTAAGCGAGACACAAGAACAGCAAAAAAACATGCACGATTCATTTATTACTCAAGACCACATCCTCCTCGCCCTTATAAAGGACCCCTCTATTTTAGCCGTCGTCAAGGAGGCCGGGCTTACTGAACCGGTTCTCAGGACTGCTATTCAACAGATTCGGGGTGACAGGCACATCGAGAGCAGGAGTGCAGAGGAAGGCTTTGACGCACTACAAAAGTATGCCGTCGACCTAACTGCACTGGCTCAAGAAGGCAAGATCGATCCCATCATCGGAAGGGATGATGAGATCAGGAGGGTCATTCGAATTTTGTGTAGAAGGTATCGTGTCTCACTTATGTTGTCGGAAACCCTGTTGACTATTCCCTGTAGAACTAAGAACAACCCTGTTCTTGTCGGTGAACCTGGTGTCGGTAAGACTTCTATCGCCGAAGGCCTTGCACAGCGCATCGTCAACCGAGACGTCCCTGCGTCTCTTATCGGGCGACTGTTCTCTCTAGATATGGGTGCGCTTATGGCTAGTGCCAAATATAAAGGAGAATACGAAGAACGAGTCAAAAGTGTTCTCCACGAAGTCGGAAAGGCTTCTGACGATGGAACTCCCGTCATCTTGTTTGTTGATGAATGACATCTTATTATGGCCGGGAGAGGTGCTGAAGGCGGTGGCATGGATGCCCCCAACCTCTTTAAACCTCTTCTAGCACGGGGAAAACTTCATTGTATTGGCGCCACGACGCTTTCAGAATACCGAAAGTATATTGAGACCGATGCAGCCCTTGAGCGAAGGTTTGCACAGGTCCTTATTAACGAACCCTCAGTCCCAGAGACCATCAGCATACTGTGTGGGATACGAGAAAAATACGAAGTGCATCACGGCGTCAGGATCCTCGATGGTGCTTTGATATCCGCAGCAACCCTTGCCCATCGCTACCTGACGTCGAGAAGATTGCCAGATGCTGCGATAGATCTTATTGATGAAGCTTGTGCTAGGTGAGCATCGCTGGTATTTAGTTGTGAGTTCCACGAGTACTCCTACTTATTTATGGCCCGGGAAACGGCTCCGGAAGCAATTGATAAGCTGCAGCACCGGAGGTTACAGCTGGAAGTGGAAATCCATGCATTAGAAAGGGAGAAGGACAAAGCAAGTAAGGATCGACTTGCTGCTGCCCAGAGGGAAATGGCCGAGACCGATGATGAACTTCAGCCCCTGAGAGCTGCGTATGTGAAAAGAAACAGGGGGATGAAATCAATAGCGTTCGCAAGAGAATCGATGAACTGAAGGCAAAAGCTGATGATGCTGAAAGAAGGCAAGAGGCGTCTCTCGAGAAGTTTACGAGTGCCACCTAAATTCGCGTGCGTAGGCACGACCTGCAGACTACCTCAGATCTTCGTTATTACGCACCCCCCGAATTGCAGGGCCGACTCGAACAACTTCAAGCCCAGAAAATCCAGGAAGAAGCCAGCGGTCAAATTGGTGCAGACACAGTCACCTCGGAGCATATCGCCGAGATTGTTGGGCGGTGGACATCCATCCCAGTAACAAAGCTCATGGAAACGGAGAAATTGCTTCACATGGAGAAAATTCTGTCTGAATCAGTGGTTGGACAACCAGAAGCTGTGAAAGCTGTAGCAAATGCGATTAGGCTGTCCCGTAGCGGGCTCACAAACTGAAAGACCCATTGCCAGTTTTCTTATGACTGGGCCTTCCGGAACCGGAAAGACCTTGTTGAGCAAAACAGTAAGCTGCCTCCACTTACGCGTCAGTTCTGGTCAATTAATGATTAATGTACGATTTGTTTAGCTAGCAACCTTGTTCTTTGATTCGCCAGATGCCATGATTCGGATTGATGGATCTGAATACTCTGAAAAGCATGCGATAGCCCGTCTCATTGGTGCACCACCAGGATATGTCGGGCACGAATCGGGTGGTCAACTCACCGAATACATACGGCGCAAACCATACAGCATCATCCTCATCGATGAAATAGAAAAAGCATCTCAGGAATTTGTGGCCCTTTTTCTACAAGTCCTTGATGATGGCCGCCTCACGGACGGGCAAGGTCGCGTTGTTGACTTCCGCAACACTGTCATCATCATGACCTCGAACCTCGGCGCTGTCTTCCTTGGAGATATGGGCAAAGGTTCCATTAGTGAGCACACGAGAGGGTTAGTAATGGGTGCGGTCTAGGCGCATTTCCCCCCCGAGTTTGTCAACCGCATCGATGAAATTATCGTTTATGTAAGTCTGGAACTATATAATCTTGTTGCACAACGACTGGATCCTATCTGGCTTGGACAGCGTATGCTGTCGAGGGCTGACATACTGAAGATAGTGCGTCTGAGATTGAAGGAGATTCAAAACAGGCTTGCGGACCGCCATATTGTCCTCGACGTTGATGCCGGGTCGATGGAATACCTTGTGTCTGTTGGTTATTCGCCCAGCTACGGGGCCCGCCCCTTGAGCCGTGCTATTCAGAGTGAGGTGCTGAATCCACTATCCATCATGCTTCTCTCCGATCGCATTCGTGATAATGAGATTGCGCGGGTTCGGTTTGACGGGCCACGGAACAAGATATTTATTATTCCTAACCACGATGAAAATATGAGGGTGGACAGCGTTGGGTTGGGCGACTCTGAAGACATTGAGATTGAGGAGATGGACTAGAGAAATACGTGCATGTTTGTAATTGTAGTAACTAGTAACCTTTCACATTAGTACTTCCACCATGCTCAGTCGTCGGTTCGTTGCAGGGTTTCCCCGTCTCGAGATACTCGCAAGGGCATCTTCAAACGCTGCGAGCACACCCAGTCCACTCGTTTCTTCCTCCGAGTCGAGCGTCGCGTCGCAGTCGCCCAATTATTCAACGACGTGGTCCACAAATCAGCGGCCTAGGCCCGCACCACATTCGGGCCCTCGTTTCGAACAAACACATATGGAACTCCAGCCAAACCCATTAAGTGCTATGGAGCTCGTTGCAAACGAACCAATTAGAGTCGTTCACGGTCGGAAAGCTGTTTGCGACGGTGGTAAGCAAGGCGATCTATGCGTGCCATCGCCAACATTGCTCATGGGTTTGGTTCAGGAGGAGGTCCTCTGGGTCATCCTAAAATCTTCATTAACCTAGTTCGCCATTGTTCTCATTCCATGATGTATTATTTTTTCGCTGACACGACTCAAGGATCAACCCGGTCCTCAACCATGCGGGTGTGTATTCTACTGTCATCCCGTCTCGCCGCGCATTGATTTCGGGTTTATTTTTCTAGTTACTGGTATGTTGTTAATCCTCCTGTCTCTCGTACGAACTAGGCCTAACATCAGCTGAACAGTGGTCTCCGATTTGAGCAGGCGCCGCATCATGGACATGACCATTGACATGTCAAACACCGTCATTAGTAGATTGAATAGAATTTCGTGGAGTGAATACATTATCAGCTGTGAGGGGAAATTACTGTCGACTGTGTGATGTGTTTATTGCAGACGGTAGCGGTACAATTCAGCGCTCTACAACGCCTAATCAAACGACTAAATATGCTACTAGAATGACAGTACGTATAGTAAGTAGGGTGGAAGTAGAGGCGGAAGTGTTCTGGTATGCCCTGAGGATAGAGACAGATTTGAGGATGAAGACTGGGTGCAGAGATGGGGATGAAATCCAGTTGCAGAGTGCGAGAGTACGAAGATGGTAGCAATGAACGCGAGTATATAGAATAAAAAAATGAAGTCACGGCCAACGTGCAGACGATAGAAAGCCCAAAAGGAACGTGAGAAAGGTTTCATTCATCATCTGGTGAATGAAAAGACATAGGGGAGAGCGGGGGATACTCCCCTTCCGCCACAGCTTCGAGGTGCGAAAACGGTGGAAGAGAATGTGGGGGTGAGCGAGGATCGCGCGGCGACATTGGTAACGGTGTCTGCAATGGAAGAACAACCATCAATGAGGATCTACCGGATAGTATGTTCACTTGACATACCACTTTGAATATCGGATTGATTGCGGGGTGTGGGTCAATCAGATCAGTTGGCGGATGACCATAGAGTTGGCCATTGCATTCGTATGACTTGTGCGAGGAAGAGGGATATTGGATGAGAGGAGGGGCCATATAAGGAGTGGGGGATTCATGGGAATTATGCGAATGCATCCATGAATTGGGTGAGGGAGAGAGCGACAAGAGGTTGATTGGCGGCGGTGAAGAGGTTCCGGATACTGAAGACGTGGTATCTACAGAAGCACGGATATTGAAATCGTTGAACTGATGGTCTAATGATATCGAATTTGATGATCGCGCGGAGGTGGGGAAATCATCGTAAGACGTTCTGCCTGTCCTCAGCGAGGACGCAGATGTCATTCGATTAATGCCGTAGATAGGTCGCCGAACGCGTGTTGGGCCTGGGTCACTGTCCACTGTCGCAGATGATATGGCTGACATCCTCCCTGTACTGTGGATGTCCGATGATGACATTGAATGGTCGTCATCGAAGTCTCTACGACGAACCTTGCTCAGGCGTTCGTCTCTAGCTGACCAACGGTCAATTGTCGGCAGATTGGTATCTGGAGGTTTGAGATACCGTCCAGAAGCAGCATTCAATATCGGCGAGGATACCTTTCCATTGGTTTGATTTTGACGTATGGGACCGGAAGCTGAGAGTCTTCCTTGGTCTAAATCACCATAATTTGGGCGTTGATTAACACTCAGTAGGCTACCTGAATGTGCCCACTTCCACTCCAGTTCATTTCTTCCAGTGGTCTGTTTGAGCATCTGGTTACGCTTCTGCATGACGGCGCGGGCTTGTTCTCTGTGGGACCGTTCCGCAAGTGCACGACGCTGCTTCTCCGCTTCAAGTTGCAATCGTGCCGCCTCCCTTTTGATAGCTTTTGCATCTTTGCGAGCGTTGGTCGGTGGGGCGTCTACAGCAGAAAGGCTGTCAGAGTTGGTGGACTGTGTACGCTTCAGGGAGGGGGTTGAACTCGATCCTGGAACTTCATCCACAGGAGGCAATGGCTGTTGGTGGAGCTTCTCTCCATGGCCAAACACGCCAAGGCTCCATCTTGAATTCTTCTTACCGAAGCCAAGAGATCCAAACCTGCCCAGCTTGCTGACGGTAGCGTGGGTAGTATCTTGTACGGGGACATGTCCAGATACCTGGGGTGAGATCGTTGTCTGACCGCCCATTGTATGACTACCCTCTGGCGCTTCGATCAGGGGGGAGGTGACGTCCATTTGATCCGAATCTGAGCGACCATGATTCGGGGGCCATGAAGATCCATGCGTGCGGACTTCCTCAACAATGTCCGAGGAAAGCGGAGAGTGAGTGTGTATGCGAATATCGTTGACGTATTCTATTGTCTTGTGGGAAGAAGGTGTATGGGAAGTAGAAGCGACGATCGAAGGTACAAAAGTAGTGCGATGGGAAGAAGCAGCATCTGGAATGTGAGGATGGAGAGCCGGGGTAGGATGATATGGGGATTTAGGCAGGGAATTGTGGGAGTGTGAGGGGGGGACGCTGCGAGGAGATGCTGAAGGTGTTATGAACGGTGCTCCGTTCGTATGCAATTTTGATGCGGTGGTGGGAAGGGTTTGCACATACAATGCTGGGGGCATTGGAGGCATGTTCTGGGGTAACGACTCGATGAGGTATGGGTGCTCTAGACATTGTCGGCTGGTCAGTCGGGCGTCCGGATCGTATCTAAGCAAGTCTGATATGCACTCGATGAGCTTTCGAGGAACATTACGATCAAAGTAGGAGAAGATGTCTTTGGGCTGACACTGAACAAGACGGTGAGTACATTGAAGGGGAGAAGACAAGGACGCAAATCACTTTTGGAAAGACAAAGTTGAACTGCTTTGCCATCTTGAGACCTTTATTCCACTTGCCACCTCCAAGGGAACGCCCCCGATTGTCCGAGCCATAATCAGCTGGATCGCCAAGAGCCTCACAAATTCTATGAATTTGGTCGATTTGGTCCGAACCCGGAAAAAGCGGACGGAGATTGATCAACTCAGCCATGATTGTGCCAAATGCCCACATGTCTACAGGATTTGAATAATCTCTGCTGAGAAGCAAGACCTCTGGGGCGCGATACCACCTGGTAGAGACATATTCAGTATAAGGAGGAGAGCTTGCAGTCTCGCGCGCAAGACCGAAATCAGCGAGTTTTATGATAGCTATGACGTCCTTCTCGATGGAGGGAGAAACTGGGGATAGGGAACGGTATTCGAAGAGACCGGTGGTGGTGACGAGAACATTCTCTGGCTTCATGTCTCTATGAAAATAACCAGAAGCGTGTATGTGGTGGAGGCCGGAGACGATTTGTCTGAAAATGGAAGCCACGAGGCCACCTGCGAGAGGACGGGCTTTTCGAGCCTTGATGAGGTGATATAAATTGCCCTCCATGCTCTCGAAAACAAAGTAAAGTTCCTTGGTATCTGGCAAGAGAAAGAAGTCGTAGAGGGGTATGATGCATGGGTGGAATGGGATTGCGCGGAGAGACTGATGGGGAATGGAGAGATGAGGTGGAAGTGGAAGGAGAGGGAAGAAAACAGACCTCGAGCTCTTTGAGTCTCTTGCACTCGTCCCATCCGCCCTCCCACTTCTTTTTCATCCTCTTGACGGCGACAAGACGCTTACCAGCCCATTCTGGACGGGCGCCGCCGCCGCACTGCATTGGGGAGAGGGGAGTATTGGGGGGTAGGGTCCCATGCCAATCACAGAGGAGAACTGTACCAAAGGATCCGTCACCGAGGATTTTGATTGGGGTGTAGGAACGGTGTGAACCTGTGAGCGGGGTGGTGAGGATGTGGGGCGGTTGTAGAGGTGAGAGAAACGGACTAGAGCGAGCATCGCCGACCTGGAGTTTGTTGTTGTGGATTGAGACTGCTGGTATGCCGAGCACGTTGACGGTGTCCTTTGAACAGCTCTTTTGGACGTTATTGCTCTGTATGACATTGTTCGAGGAGGTGAACATGATACGAAGCGCATTGCCTTGAGAGCGTCTTAAGACAACATACAAAACTAAACTAACTAACTAACGTTGTTCGAATTGACTAAGCCTAGGCTCTAATACGGCACTTCGTGGAATAGCTTGGACACGCTCTCTCCGTAATGGCTCCGTCTAATCACCTCCCCGAGCACAGGTCCGATGTCAATCACCTCAATCTTACTGCACCGCGTCTGGTTCTCCCTCTGCGGAAGCGTGTTCGTCACAATCAGCTTCTCCAGCGCACTCCGCTCCACATTCGCAAGCGCATCCCCGCTCAGTATCCCATGCGTCACAATCGCGTACACCTTCACCGCTCCACCCTCAGCCAGGTGTTGTGCAGCCAGGCACAGCGTCCCACACGTATCCGCCATGTCGTCCACCAGGATCGCCACCTTGTCCTTCACGTGTCCCACCAACACCATCCGCGACACAGAGTTTGCCTTCTTCCGCTCCTTATGAAACAACGCAAAGTCCACCCCGAGTCGATCAGCAATTGACGTCGCCCTGTCTCGCATCGCGTCAGTCTACGTTCACTCACTCCCCTTCTTCTCACCTCTTCGCTCCCCCCGCATCCGGCGACACAATCACAATCTGGCTCAGATCAAAGTGCGTCCGAATATACAGGATCGACGAGGGCTCCGCGTAAAGCTGGCCCGTCAACTCATCAGCGGAGCGAAAGGCTACGTCTCACATCACAGCACTCACACTACCTCGCAAAATCAGTATCTACCAAAGCTCCATGAATCATCCCACTTACTTGTCCACTGGCACATCAAAAAAACCCTGAATTTGTGACGCATGCAAGTCCATGGTCTAGCACCGGTGTCATCATTCTTCCTCGATACAGCAATCCGGAAGGATCGTGCTCACAATGACATGGTCACAACCCGACTTCTGAATCATGTTGGCGACGAGTTTCGCTGAAATCGGCGCCCGACTCTTGTCTTTTTTATCCTGTCTGGAGTAAGGAAACAATGGCAACACCGCTGTGATCCGCTTCGCGCTTGCTATCTTGCATGCATGTATCATGATGCAAAGCTCCATGAGCGCCGTGTTCACCTCCCCACAACCGGTGTTGATGATGTATACGTCGTTCTCTCGCACGCTTTCAGCAATCCGCACATTGCTCTCGCCAATTCCACTCTTGGTCACTTCCGCTTTCGATAGAGATAGACCGAGACTAAAATTGGTTCAGGTTCAGGATAGGTAGACCACCTCTGAATCGAATCGAGTTTCATACCGCCGCGCAATGATCTCCGCCAATTCCGGGTGACTGGTACCTGTTCGCCATAAGCTATTGCTGCCTCTTGTATCGACAATCATAGCCAGCATACCCGTGAAGATCTTGACGCCACTACCATTTAACATCTTGTCAACTAGCCGGATGAGACGGGTTCAAGGTGCAAGTCCATTAAAAAAGCGCGAACACCCGAATAACACCCGATGATCCGTGGGATGCGATTAGTGGCGGTGCCTACCCTCACAGGAGGCCTCACTCCTCACACACAGGACTCGCTGACTATACAAAGGCTACAAAACTACACTGGGGTATTCCAACGGCATTGATGAAGCGTGACAACTGATACTAGTACGGTACGTTCGGGACCGAATAAAGAGACGTTTTCGGAATGAATGAGAGGCGAGAGGAGCAGAATAAAATTATGATACGAAACAATAAAGGTTCGAATCCCAATGAAAATCAAACAGGTGCATACTTCAGCGCCTCAAAAGACGGACCCAACGGGGAAAAACAAGAATCATAGTGATCGAGACCGTGAATGTCAGGACCAGACAACAGAGGCGAGCGGTACCGCCACAGATTATAGGTGGGAGCGATGATGTAAATATACGTCTCGATAGCGGCAAAAGCATAGCTCTAAGTGGAGCGGACTGGAGGGGGCCCCGTGCGTGAAGCAGATGCATGACCACCAGCGGGATCCCCGTTAAGGATGGAGAGTAACTGAATGCTACCCGGCGGTAGTGGCGATCGGGATGGGAGAGGTAACATGGCATGAGCTGCCAACGTCGCATATGAACCACGAGGCGCGTGGAATAGATGTGAAGATTTACTTGCTACAGCGTTCTCCGATGCACTAGCGGAAGGATAAATAGTGGTTGACTGAGCTGATGAGTGTAGGGGGTTAGTTGGAGCAAAAGACTGGGAAAATGATGTAGGGGGAAGTGTTCCTGAAAGACTTGTCGGAGAGGAAAC
>JBBPJT010000018.1:0-103027 GCA_038088895.1 Xerocomus potaroensis | reverse complement strand
TCACCCAGTTTCTTTTCTTTCTCCTCGCCTTCTCCCGACTTTCTAGGGTGTTTCTAGATCAGAGGAGGACAGAACTCACTCACTCCGACGAACATCGCTCTCTTTGCGGGATCGCCTGGATAACTGCTGGCATTGTTTTTGGCGTTATTGAAACTCTTGCAGGATTCTCCCAGGTTAGCTTTGGCGTGGCATTGGCTCGCAGAATACTGCGCTTGGTCGCACGTGCTACTCTCATGTTTGGCTTGCTCAAAGGGTGAGCTACATTTACTGCACGTGTCGCTAGCCTAACCCCTTTGGCAGCCTCGATGCTGCGGAAAGCTTCAGAGGTGAGCTGGATGGTGGGTCTCGAATTAGCAGAGGTATCTCCCGCATCCTCGGCATCAATCCCCACCCAGTAGGTTCGTTTCACCGCATTCCCCGTTCACACTCGCAGCAACTCCGAGCGGATGGGTGTTCTGCTGAAAAACAACCCAGAGAAGAGCGAGTCACAGTCCACTACGAGAAAGGGCAGGCGCCTTTCTTACAAATCCGGTTTTCTACACTCGACTTTCCTGTGCAGGCCCTGCTTCATGATACGACCCAGGCTCAGAATAGACGGAGGTCCCTATCCGGGTTGATCCCAGGCTCTACAAGCGTCGGTGGAGTACAACAGCACAGAGACAATATCTCTGATGAGATGGCTACTATGCGAACTGCGATGCTTGGAACGCGGAGGGCGAAATCGGAATTAGTTACGGCTGATGGTCGCCATCCTGACTGGGCTTGGCTGTCTGAAAAAGACCGTAGAAGAGAGAGCGTGGAAACTATTTCGGACACACGAAGCATCGTTCGGGACCTCGAACGCAAGTTTCCCAGTCTCCCTCCGCGCGTGACAGGCAAATACCGCGGATCAATCCTTGGACAAAATTACGAGGAAGATCCGTATCCAGTTGTCGGTATCTCGCGCCAGTCTAGCATACGCCGAGACGGAGCGCACAATCCGAACGAGGATGGCGCGCCGTCTGTAACCCTTAGCCCTAGTAATTCTGTCAAGCGGAAACCCGCGCCACCGCTCCTCGAGAATATCGCGCAGGTCTCAGACAGAAGCAAGCGCCCGGTATCCACATGGGGAGGGTTAACGCAGAGCACAGCCCATCATCTCATCATGGACTCCCCCGCCTCCCCTGTAACGCCCACTAGCCCTGGGCCTGATGGTGTCGTCGTTGATAACCCAAGTTCCGCGCTAACCGGCGAACCCATCACCCCCCGATCACGGAAGATGACCACCCGCAATTTATTCAAAAGAGCTAGTAGGGCCTTGAGCGATGCCAGCATTCGCTCTGCGGAGTGGTTGGCTTCGGCAAGCTCTCCCCACTCTTCCCGGGCACCCCTCACAGCGGCGGACATTGAGATGTACCGCAGAGGCAACTCGGGGCCTGGGTCCGCCCGCCCTACACCCCTGGTGGGTGGACCCTCGTTGTCCAACGATAATCTTCTTCCAAAAGCCGGGTAGGAAACAGGTGTGCAATCTCAGGGAACATTCCAAACCGGGGTGTGGACGATCGAGAGAACACACACACGGATTCCTCAGATGTTTTGGAACTAGAGCGTATCATCGCAACTTGGTCGACGAACAATTGAACAATTATTCGAGTTTCCCTCTCTCTTATAACGACGTTTCAGCCTGAAACATGTAATGATGTGATATGACATCGGTTTTTCATAGGTGGATATTACCATGTATCGAGGTTGTATCATGCCTTTATCCTGCGTTCTTCCCTTTTGAAGCATTGCCATTGAATATTTAAGTTGGCATGGTAAGACTTCATCTTGGCGAAACTGGCAAACTAGCTTAACAAATGTTTAGTTCTAAAAAATAACTTAAGTGTGTGAAACGGCACACAAATGACGATATAGTCACCTCTGGTATTCTGAATATTGTGATCTCCTGTGTAGTCCAGAAGTTTAAAACATGATAGGAATTAATAGAAGGCAACCGACCTGCTGCTTAAAGTACCGCCGGTTCTCTTCGTCGATCAAGACCAAGTTGAGATAATACCGTATACTAAATTTCTTGTTTACATCGCGAAATGTGGGCGTAAGGTCAAAACCCCCGAGGAATAATCGGATGGGTATGGTTTCGCCTGCACAATATACATATTTGAGCACTGGTTAAAAACTGGTCACTCACCCCGAACCGGCGCTCCATCCATGATCTCGAACTTTGTGATGGTCTCACTTTCGTTGTACTGATTCGGTGGCGATCCTGTCGTTTCGCGCCGTATAATCGACAGCTCCATGTGTTTGATCTTGATACGAACGAGCAAGAAGTAAATCTTGCCAACGATGACGTCTTTCAAGTGATACCTGATTATTTTCGGTCAGCAGGGGAGCAGAGCGGAACAAAAAAGGAGGTTAACTTGGATTTGTTGTACTCAAACTCAATGTGCAGACAGTCTTCGATACCCACTTCCATTTTGATCGCGTTATTGCTGTCAGGGGGCATACGGTATGAGTGAACCCAGATATCTTTCTCTTTCGTTACGTCTGCCATCCGACGCGAGACAGCCACTCGTATAAAGTAGCTTGTCAATATTCAGAAGAGATGGGATAACCAAGAGCACTTGAGCCTGACCGTAGTTTCACGTTGATACCCTGATAACTCTCGAATTGTTTCTCTACATTCTTGAAGAGGAAATCAAACGTCTGAGCTTGTCGAAGCTCTCCCGGGGACGCCAATTCTTGAGAAAGCGACAGAAATTCGTAGTGGTTTCCTCGGTCATAGAAGAGTTCTGGACGAAATAAATGAAAGCGATACCATAATCAAGGCGGGACATGCCTATAGTGCCGACAAACTCGACTTTGATACCGTCGTGCGTCATCCTCTTCCCATCGCGTACGCGTATTGTGACCTGTTGGTATGTAGAACGCGCTGTTTCTGAACTGATACAACGCCAGAAAACGAACCTGCCCATCGACGGAATCACCATCGTAATAGACTGGACATTGGATGATTTTGTCCTTTTCCCCCTTCATATCCACTTGTTTCCGCAGTTCCTCTCCATCGAGTCTGACGTCGACGTCGACCGGTGATGTGAAGAAATAGGCCATGTTAGATAGCGAGTCGTGTAGATGATGTCGGCGTCACGAAGTCCATTTAAAGGTGTCGTTGCAGGTGGGGTTCACCACTTGCTTGATCACGTGTCGATACAATATTGAACATACATGCTTATACATGCTTTACACTACCCTGCTAGCACCTTCATTTGATTACCATCGATCGAAACCGAACCTGGTGTGCATCCTTGTAACGATCTCATTAAAGTCAGGTTCATTATCGGGTGTAATGTACCCCTTTCGTACAAGAAAATCGACCAATACTACACGGATCGCTTAGAGTTGCGACAGACAGACAGTGATCGAACTAACCAACGGCACAGTTGGTTTTAAACAACCCTTGTTTCATCTTCGCGATGACTACGTCTACCGGAAATAACTAGCATCGTGGCTCGCTCAACCGATCGACGCTCAAGTTTCCGTGAACTTACATCAAAAGATTCCACTTCCCCATCCAGTGGCTTCGGTCTGAATTCGACGTCGGGCGGCACCCTGAGATCATACACATACCTTGCCCAGTACCTGTGCGTCAGAGATGAGGGACCAAAAATGCAAGCCTTACTGGAATTCGGGCTGTAGCCATCCCTTCGTGGTCCTGGGCGATCCAGTGGAATTAACAAGTTCGAGGTATCAATGGGTATGAACTCACTGGTAGTAATAACTAATGCAGCCTGCGCACTTTGCGTGTCTCCTCACAAAGTGCTCTTCGATGCTTGCTTCTTCCATCGATTCTTTGACGAGATTCTCAAAGACGGACACTCCACTCGGGATGCCGCCTGCGACACTGTTGTCTAAATAACCCGGAAATCTGCGCAATAGTTCATGCCTGAGAGGTGAGGCTGAGAGTCACTAATTAGAAACGTACGTCTGCTTCGTCCGAGACCGAGTCGGGACCCAAATCCGCATGTTACTCCCGTCTGCGTCTTCGTGGTAAATCGTCATGTGTACGCCATACGTGACGATCCCGAATAACGAGCAGGCGGTGCGCTCCAATTCAAAGAGGTAATTACCAGTGTCGGAGTCGTTGCTTGCATTAGGGTCTTGTGAGAGATGAACGCCGAACGGGTTGCGATATACTGGATATAACTCGTTCCTCCACTTCTTCGGACCGATGACGTTTTGGAAGAGGGCACCTCCATCGCGCCAATGCTCGCAGAGCTTCTTCATAAGATCTGTGCGTTTGGAAGGGGTATCGATAGAGGAATGAAAGCTGACACGGTATCTCGATCCTACTTGTGGTCGTTCGGGAATAACAAAAGCGCCCTTCGGTTCTTGACGTAGGGCATCAATCACTTCTGGCTTTAGTAGGCCAATTATAAGGCTATCTGGAGACTGGGACAACGACAATGGCACCACATAGTCTTGGTGAGTGGGGTTGGTGGGATCGAAGGCGTGGTTGACAGAAGGATGAAAGTTGTCGCACCGATTTATGAGATCGAGAAAGGACAAGTTAAAGCTTGAACCCAACATTTGGTTGCTCTCCATAGCTTGTTCTGATGCAGCGCTGATGTTGTTGTGTCCGATCGAACACAAGTTTGGTATTGATCGACAGACTATCACATGTATCTCAAATTATTGGCAGCCCAATTTATTTGCAGCAACCAATTTATTTTCTCCTAGTCCTTTTTGCCTTCTCTGGTCGTCGCTGGACGTGTACTTGACCTACCCATGGCCGATATGTGGCACTCAGGTTTCGATTCCAAGGATCGCAACCCTTTCATTGATCAGAATCCCTTCGTCGACCGGTCTCCGGCACGCAATTACAATCGGGTTTCCCTCTACAGAAACAAGTCAGAGCGTAACAGACTTCAAGGCATCCAACAAACTTGGGTCAATGTAGACCCTCCCAAAGCCCCGCAAAAATCACTCACGTTGCGCCAAAGACTTGACCTGTGGATGATCAACGAGGGAGGTAAACGGCTGTTTTTCTTCTCCTGGATACTCTTCCAGTTTCTCGTTGTTGCTTTTGGCTTCATGAACTACCAGCTTAGTGACGACCTGACGAACGCCCGAGCAACTTTTGGTATCACATATTGTCAGTGTCAACTTTTACTCACCTTTAGAGTGAACAAAGACTCAACAAAACATTCTCGTAGCTGTCGCTCGTTCCGCCGCTCTTGTGCTGCACACCGATGTCATTTTCATCCTTTTACCTGTTTGTCGCAACTTCATCTCTCTTCTACGTCGGACCCCGCTGAACCAGTTCATTCCGTTTGACAAAAACATTACCTTTCATAAAGCAACGGCATGGTCTATGGTGCTGTTCACGGTTATCCACATTGCCGCGCACATGCGCAATTTTCAAGAACTCGCGATGCTTGATCCCAATGCAAAGACTACTGGTCAGCGTATTATGGTCTTCTTGCGGGCAAACCTTGCTACTGGTCCTGGCGCCACTGGCTGGATTATGACTGCCTGCCTTGGTGCTATGGTGTGGTTTGCTATGGAGAAGCGTCGTCGTGCCAACTTTGAGAGGTTCTGGTACACTCACCACCTCTTCCTCGTCTTCTTCCTTGCATGGCAGTTCCATGGATTGTGGTGTATGATCAAGCCTGACAGAGAGCCGTTCTGTTCATTCAATTCCATCGGTGTTTTCTGGGTGAGCTCAACGTCTACGGCAGTATTTTGTCTCACGGTCATTTTTAGCGTTACTGGCTTGTCGGTGGCGGTATATGGACTTATGAGCGCATCCTGCGTGAAATTCGGTCTCGACACAAAACGTATATTTCGAAGGTCATACAGCATCCTTCAAGGGTCATTGAGATCCAAATCAAGAAAGAGAAAACGACGACTCGTGCCGGCCAGTATATTTTCATCTGCTGCCCGGAAATTTCTTATTTCCAATGGCACCCATTCACACTCACTAGGCATGTGCCTTTTTCCCATCTCAGGCCATGTTTTTTCTGACGTTGTCCTAGTGCGCCGGAGGAGGACTACATCTCGATCCATGTTCGTGTCGTTGGTGACTTTACCACGGCACTTGCCAGGGCCCTCGGTTGTGATTTTGATTCCAAAAAGGAGGCAGAGTTGAACGCTACTGGGGGCAAAGTGGTAGGCACCAATACAAACCCATCCCTGAATAGAACGCTTCCGCGAGTCATGGTCGATGGGCCGTTTGGTAGCGTGTCGGAGGACTTTTTGAACTATGAAACTGTCCTGCTTGTCGGCGCTGGCATTGGTGTCACTCCGTTTGCCTCGTAAGTCCTGATTGTTGCCTAAACATGACAAATGATACCGATCCCATTACAGCATACTCAAGTCTATCTGGTACCGCATGAACAACGTGAACAACTCAAAGCCCACCCGGCTTTCCAAAGTTTACTTTACTTGGGTCATCCGTGACTTTGGTAGCGCGGAATGGTTCCATTCCCTCTTGCAAGCTATTGAGGAGCAGGATATTCTCAACCGGATTGAAATCAACATTTATCTCACCGCCAAAATCAAGGAAGATGATGTGAACAATATCATCGTTCAGGACGTCGGTGCGGAGAAGGATGCGGTTACATCCTTGCGTGCTCCCACTCATTTTGGGCGGCCAAAGTGGGACAAAGTATTTTCGTCCCTCGTTGACAAACATCCTGAAACAGATGTTGGTGTGGTACGTATGCACATGCTTCTGCACCTCGCCTTTAACTCTGCGTGTTCCCATGCAGTTTTTCTGCGGACCTCCTGTTTTGTCCAAACAGCTCCACCAGATGTGTAACAAGTACTCGGACCCCAGTGCTGATGGTACTAAATTTTTCTTTGGAAAGGGTATGTCCTTTCTTCGCGACCCAGACGCCTAGTTCCTAATACTTGATAAATAGAGAACTTTTAAGGCTTGATCTTTGCAGTAATTTTCATATACTCGCGCGCGGGTTCGCCTTTCGTCTTATTGGGCTATTTGGAGCTATGCTTGTAGCACGCTCGCAGTGTTAGTGTGTCAGTCAGCGCGCAGGGTCGTAGCTTGGCTTGGATCTAAATGAATCAGATAATTAACATATTGTGGTGACGTTCCCAGTCTACATGCTATAGTTCGTGTAGATTATTCGGGGAGATGGATGCACTTAAATATGGAGTTATGAATGCTGCTATAAAACATGTGAATCCAGCGTCCTGAATAAAACAACAAAACAAAAAGGATTCAAAAACTTCGACTCTTGGTTGGGTCAAAGAGCCCGATGCCTACCCTAGAGACGGTCAACGTCCCCACGAGCTGTGGTAGTAATCGAGTGCGTCTTCATGCGTCACATCCTGACAGTCTTCTTTATCTTCGTAGGAGCTTCTGAGGATGTTGTAAAGCCCATCCATCCTTGTCGTTGACTTGGTAGACCCGACACCAAACCCCGACAAGCTTCCGAACAAAGTCGCTCATTGTGCCATCACTGATGTCCACGATGATAACTTGCATGCAGTCAACGGTTATCTCGTGCACCCATCTACATGATTGGGCTTGCTCAAGCGCCGAGTCTGCAAGACTGACAACATCTGTTGCCTTTTCCCAAGGTGTAAATGCAAGCGCTGAAAGATTCCTGGCATATTGCTTGCGAGAGGTCCATGACAGATGAGGAACGAATGATTCGCCCGTCCGGCCCCTTACGGAGCATCACCATGAAGTCAGGATGTCATTGACAAACGCCTGTGCCATCGGATCGTTTAGTGATAGGCCACCATAGAGGGTGAGGTTATGCTTGGTTTCTTCCCAAAGAGGGACAGTCAAGTGTATTCCAGGCTGTTTACATATAATTGAATGACGGGGTAGGGTGAACGGAATGCTTTCTGGAATGAAGCCCTGGAACCATCGAAACTGAAATTATATTTGGTCAGTTTTCCCATGATCGTGATGGAACTTGCACTTACCATATCCTCTCTATCAGTCGTTCGTTTATTTAGGCCCATCATCAAGGTGATGCAACGGACGGGTGCCTCGACGCATCTACAGAACAATGAAATGGTGGGTGTTTCAGTCACTAGAAGCATACCTAGTGAGTAGATTGTACTTTCCCCGAAGGCGGGCATTCCACTCTTGCAGAAGGGAAAGGCTGTCGCATGCCATGATTGTTGCAACATCATGGCACGCCGGGATATCAAAGTATGCTTTGAGAAGTAATCCATGAACTTTGTAATTTGCGTACAACTTAAGACGTTCCTATGAATTGCGAATCTCGGGGACCTTTGCTGGTGAAAACTTGGCCAAAGCACACCTCGTTGTGTCGGTGGCACCACAAGATGCCATCTACCGGTGGAAGACAACATTCAGTGCCAGTCGCGCGTTTAACTTCTTATAAGATCTTGGCATGATCACAGATTGACAAGGGCAAGGCAAGGTCTTGAATCTTGAAGGCGGTTCTGACGTACATGATCATGTATGACTGACCAAAATTCGCTCGTTCAACTACCACCTCGTGATGAGTGGTGAGGAAGGATAGGATTGCTATGATCCCGACATAACAGACATACTAAGCCCGACCACGTCAGCAAGGTTCCTCACCAACAAAATTGGCGTTCTAAGGAGACAACTCGCCAGGTTTCCCTTGCTAACATATTTTCCGCCAGCACCCCTCGTCGTGACTACAACGCTACTGTGCGTTTTCGGAGAAGAATCCATGGAAAGTCTTCCAGGCTCCACTTTAATGCCCTCTGGCTCTCAACGGGCACTGTTAGTTCCGCCAAGTTCTTCTTAACCCCGACGGGCTGGGACAACCCACCACAGGAGTTAGGTACCGCCGTTCAATCGTCATTCCGCGCCGGATCCTTCCCACACTACACTTCAAACACTCCATTCCGATGATCACAATACGTAATTGCTGCTGACAATAACTCCGGTGGCGGAGATTTATCACATTTTGAAAAGATCACTGCCTTGTGCGTTTGTTCAGCGGCGGATGCTGTCGTTTGGATGACGTCCAAGTATAAACCCACTGCGTTGAGGTACGCAAGCACTCCGTTTGATGGCCTGTGCCCTAGCCGCAAGTAAAACCAACTCCGACAGCAAAAACCCCAGGTTTTTTCATGTTAGCACGGACCAGAGACGTTTAAGCGGAGCCCAAAGACACAACTAATAGGCGAAATTTTTTGGCGATCAGTCACTTGGCTTGGTATTACTAATCTCCGCTCGAACGTCTCTGGTCTGGGCCGCCAACCGCCAACTTAAAAAAACCTAGCATCCGGGGATCTCGATTGACCGGAGAGCTGTGCTCATTCCCATGGGGTTTTAAGGCTCGTAGACGCGCTATCCGCAGTGTATTGATGGTGCGGCAATGGATATTTAATTCCAATAATAATCAAATGCTAAAAAATGTTCTACGTTCGTATAGAAGTTCGTATACCATGCAACTCCTTCATTTTACCTCAGACCATAAGTAACATCAGAACTCGCCATCAGCATCTCAACCCAGAGGATACAGGTAATAAATAAATATCACTGGCCCACGATTCGCACGATTTAATACCCAGTGGAACTTGTAGGGTTAAGGAATGGATCATTGCTGAAGTTGAAAACGGAGCAACCACGGAGGACAGTCTGGTTGCATGAGAAACACCAGTTGACGGTGGAGTTAATGGTGGTCCACTGAGAAAAGTTTCAAAATAGGAACTAAAGTGTAACGAGATAGCTGGGAACGTACGTCAAGGGCTTTAATCATCTGAGGCAGAGTAAGGTTGTTCTGTCCAAACATTTTCAAAGGTTGGAACCCCTCGTCGTTCGTTCCATTCTTGAATTTCAAGGCGACTATATACTCGCCAGCGGAGTCCTTGGACAGTTCGAGAGCAATGGCGGAAGCGTAGTCGGCTATGTACAATATAAGCAAGGGGCAGAACAACGAGTAAATGGCTCTCTGACCAATTCCAGAAATTCCCGGGCTGGTCACCGTAGCATTCGTGACATTAAACAAACTTATAAAAGGCTTGTAGTCAACCTGTGTCAATGCCAGTTTGACCTTGTTGGTGGATAGGGTCATGTTGCCCAGCGACCAAAAGATCTCGGGCCAAAGAGTTCGGATGGCAACTGTGAACCGTCAGGAAGCGATGATGCACCACCACCAATCCACGTACTTTGACCAACTCCGTTCTGGACGCTGTCCGTGAAGACATTTTGTTCATGAATGTTAGCGAAGTAACGAGCTTGTTGCAAAAGAGTCTCGGGGAATGACTTGTAGAACGTCGCGTTGTGCGTATACTGAACGTTGAGATAGTCGTAAATCTTGAAGTTGTGAACACTTTAGTTGAAACTCATGCATTGTCATTCGCTACTACTTACGTTCCACTTGGGATCGAGTCGTCAGCACATAATCAACACTACAGGGGATTCTACACACCATGTTAAGGAAACTGTTATTCATCCCGTTGAGGTATGGTTTAACGGCTTGGAGGAAGGGTGCGGCCTGTGCGGCGGCATTCTGGAACACAACACCGCTATTCAAACGAGCCAGATGATCTTGGAAATACTAAAACGATCTGAATGAGTACTTCGTATGGTGCACTCATCCGGGCTTACCTGGCAATCCATCCAGCTCGTAAGAGAGGGAGCCTGCCAAAACTCAAGAGATTCCACTGGAATGTACTGGTAGCCTCCCAATGGTGCCTCGACCCTTTCCCCGTTAGCAAGGGTAGTGTTGGATGCTGCCGTCGGCGGGTAAAGTCCTTGAAGCAGAGCATAGGCGGAATCCAGGATGACGTTTCCTCCTCCTGCGTCTGCGCGGACGAAAAGTTGGTCGATATCAGCGACATCAGTCTTGATGCCTTGGATGTAAGATGACGACTCTGGGTTGAGGTAGGTCTCCCTCAAGTAAGAGCCCAAGGCATACTCTTGACTCTGCGAGAACTTCAGCATGGCACAGAATGCCAGAACATTAGACATACCGATCCATAGGGGGTCAAGTACCCTTGTGTCGAGTTATATGTTGTGTAGTTCTGGAAAACCACCCCTGCACGATCGCCGTGACGGGCCAGTAAAACAACACCGATGAGACCTGCGCTGGTAGTGTTCACCATTTTGAAGAACGGATTGTGAAGAAGAAGAAGATGATGATGGGGATTCGAGCAGTGGACTCCCGGATTATATTTGGGCTGGGATACAGCCTTTAGTGAGGTAAAAAAAAGGGTTGCGTTCATACGTACATTTTGGGCTACGACATAACGACTGGCAGTGAGTATAGCAATCCCTGTACCTTGATATACAATAACCGCCCAGCGTCCACATTGTTAAGCACTTTGCCGATGCCGAGTTGTCCGAAATCGGAATATGCCTGGAAAACCTGCTAGCGATTCAGCGGCGAAGATTCCTTTGTCTCACAGGGATAAGGCCGCTTCGTCTTCAAGATCTGGATGCTGGAAAGCGGGACATCCTCCGGCGGGATAGGGAAAACAACGATGGCTGAGTCAGTAGCTGTGTTTTGGAGCCGCATTGCTGGCCCTTACTTGAAGCCGTTGCAGTGGCAAGGTTCCACTTGGCTGGCGGCGCGCTCTGGCGATGGCAGTGCCCAAGTTGATCTATTAAACCTATTAAACCGCAAATGGCAAGAATACCTTGATGGCGGGTCACCAGTTTACGCCCAGTTGCACAGCATGTTCATAAGTCTGTGTGCTTTGAACTGCTGTAGCTCAGATACTGCCCTTAACAGTTGTTTGATAAACGTGATACAATGATCAACGATTTGCGGGATACCAGGAACTACTCGTTGAATGAGAGGGGGATTGGGTGGGCTGCCCGGTTTTTTCATAGCCATCCGATATGACATACAAACTCCGCGAGTCGATCGTGCGAACTCAAGTGGAGCCACCTATCAAAATAGAGAGCAGAGATGTGACGCGTCGTTTTAAATGAGCTCGGGCAGTTCGTCAAAAGCCTCAATATACGAAACACTAGCAAGGGTGAATGCAGAAATATTTATTTCTCATCGACACTTGCATATGTGTGTGACGACCGTGGGGATGCGGACGCGAAGCCGCAGTTAGGTCGATCATCGATCATCTCTGTGAGCCCTGCCACTGTACATTTGTTCGTACCTTCACATTGCCCCTGTTTGTACTCGCGCCCTTCCCATCGAGTGGCATCGTGCACTCACACTCCACCCTTCAATCTTTATCCAATCCACTCACGTTTACCCGGCTCTACAAGTCGTGCAGCTCGTACGGGCTGTTCTCCGGTCACAGTAATGCCTTAGAAACTCCCACGAAGGTATGTATTGGTCAGCGGGATGCAGATGATGACAAATGCAATCCACTACGTGAAAACATGTGCCGAAGAACGTTGTGGTCAGTTGCACGACAGGAAGCAGACGTTAGTAGGGTAAAATTACGGATTTTATGATTGTCCTCTAACATAGGTGGGCGTCGCGCATAGACTAAAGTTCACCCCGGGCGGTAACGCCACTGTCGGCCGGTTTGCCGCAATTATCTTCAGGCCTGTCGAGGCCATCGAATCTGCGATATATGCTCAATATTGGCCACAAACTATGCCCATCTCCAGCCCAGGGAACGTGGGTCTGTTCGCGAACACACGTATAGCCATAGGCACAGCAACGTTCTAGACGATTACTTGTGGTAGGAAAGTCTGCGAAGCTGATCGAGTTGCCTTGAATGGCTATGATCGAACCATACCGAGGTGGCGGCGTTCTTTTGGCCGACGACGACCACGGCTTGCAGGGGAACCCCGCAGCCGCATTAACCCAAATTGTCGATACAACAACTGCATATCTCACAGCAGCAATCACTTGGCCAATCACGATGTACGGATTTGCCACAAGACTTGCGTTCAAACTCCGCAGAGAGTCGCATTGCAAATCACTGCTCTCTGATTGGCCAGAAAACGTGGTATGCATTTGTCATGCTGGCCATATAAATACCTCAACACAACATATCGTCGTCATTCTCAAAGATGTCCTCGGAGGCCAACACATCCTGCGCCGTCCCACTCCCTCATCATACCCCAAAACAAAGGGAGCCTGTCTGGACCTTGGACTCACAAAACAGTGGTGTCCCTCTTCCTGACAAGTGCGATAGACAGGAAAGAGAGGGTGGCGTGTGTTGTAAGGAGCTCAAGGGTGAGGATGACCGCACCCTTGTTGACCCAGATATCATCCGCGACGTGTGCGTATCATCTCACCCCCGTACCTTTTTTTTTCATGCATCACACATGTAGGGTCATTGGTCTTTCTGACGGGTTAACCGTTCCCTTTGCCTTGACGGCTGGTTTGTCTTCACTCGGAGAATCCAGGCTTGTCGTCCTCGGAGGTGTTGCTGAACTTATCGCCGGTGCTATTTCCATGGGAATAGGTGGATTCCTTGCCTCTCAGGCTGAGAGGGATCACTACAGGTTCTTGAGGCGCAACACTTCAGCAAGGGTACTTCGCAGCTGTGATGGGGAAATGGAAAGAGAAGTATATGCTATCTTGGGCCCACTTGGTGTCGATGAACGCACTTCAATGTCGGTCACAAAATGCCTGCGTAATGTCGAATGTGATACAGACGGAGGTCAGAACAATTTATCATCCTCGGACGAAGAAACACAATCACTCAGATGGCAGTCTGGTGTGGGACTAACCCACTTCCTGCTCAAGTTTGGCGAGGGTTTGGGTTCGTTCGTTCGCCTCTTTCCAGTGATTGTTTACCAACTCTATCTTGCTTTACAGAGGACGTGCCAACGAGTCGCTTATATGGGTCGGCAATCACAATTGGACTCGGGTATCTTATTGGCGGGATAATACCACTCATTCCTTATTTTTTCTTTTCCCGCGCCCACCTGGCCTTGATCTACTCTTGCATCTTGACTGGCGTCGTGCTCTTGATCTTTGGGGCAGTTAAAGCCAGGGTGACCGGTGCAGGCAAGGGAGCCAGGGGATATTTGTGGGGCGCAGTCAGCACATTACTCGTTGGCGGGGCAGCTGCAGCTGCAGCGTACACCATTGTTGCGTTCCTCGAGGTGTAACCAAACCCTCCTTCCCTCAAATATGATGACGTTACTTCGTAGTCTGATTCGGTGTCATGTCGTAATTACATCTCGAACTTTTGAAGACGCTGCACGTGGTATAGAGAGATTCGTCCGCGTTTGGACATGAAGATTTAGTTGAATTGACCAGTGGTAGTGGCCGTGAATGGCAAGTACAACCGGATCGATCAGAGCATACATTATAGTCGGGTGACAAGGCCTGCATACTAAAGCGCAACATTTCGGGTTCACCGACGCACATTTCGACGATAGCGTGAGCGGACTCTTGACGGTTTGCAGTGCTGGCCCCGCCTTGGTTGTTTCAAGTACTGGATTAGGCAGCCATCATCATGCGTTGACATCCCAACATATCGTTGACATCCAATCGGAATTGGGGTGGTTGCGGTACCGAATCACTTCATCATTCCACAAAGTCGTCGTCTTTGACTTTGTGATGGATTGAAAATAATTGAAAAATAATAATATTTTTTTTATTCGGGCAGATATGGACCCCGGACACTGTAAAGACTTCAAACAAACGTGTTGATGGTAGGGGGCTGGCTGGCTCATCCTCGGCTTTCAAACGACCTTCAGCAACGTACTTCAACTTACATTTTGCTACCACTGCAAAATTACCTGGCGACGGTGTGGTCGAAAAGTGCTCTGATCAGTCGACCCATCGTTACTGTGGCGTAACTGGACCTCTCCCTTTCATCGCCTTGGTGACCTCAACACCTGGTAGAATTTCACCGCCACGATGATTCAGACTTTAGATTCCGCCGTTAACTTACTACCAGAAGATGAATTTGGGATCACATACTTTATAGAGAACGCCCAACAGTTCTGGTCGGGTAGGCTCATCATGTGCTTCTGAGTTGGCAGGAAACTGATCGTACACGTCGTGCTCTTCACATTCGCGTTCTAGAACTTGACGACGTCCTACGTCTTCCGAGTGATGACTCGGCAACATTGTCCATGCTTGACACCACACTCCGCAGATTCGTGTCCTTGTGCGCTTCTTATCATGGTCAACCGCCCTCCACACTCTATTTTTTTTCCCGCGCTGATCGTCTTTTCAGAATACTATCTTCAGAGCCCACTGCAGCTAGAGCATGCATGCCAGCTACTTTTGGATTCTGAGCTTTTCGTTTTTCATTCAGAGAGGATGTGTGAACGCGCAATAGAGGATGTACAGTCGGTATGTGGAATGATCTTTGCTCTGGTGCTACACATCTCATGCATGTTTTTAGAAAACAGATCCACACGGACAATTTATTTTGTACAGTCTTCTATTATTTTGGGGTAGACGCCAGCCTTCTTTCCTCCGTAGTCATAAACGATGGCAACCCCTCATTCCCCTCTTGATGGACCATATCCTAGTCGAGATTGATCTAGATGCCGATGAGTCCTGTGCTGGTGCTAATTTCATGTCGAACGGTGCAGGTTCTCGTGCGAGCATCATCATGGGCCCAATTGCTATAGAAAACAAGCTTAGGCTATTAAGCATCAGACTACTGTATGAGGTTTGTCGGGTTCAGAAACTGTCTAAGCAAGATTTACGTACGTTCTTTTCCTGCATTCCATTGTATATTCTGCTAAGTGGTGCAACAAAGGTGTGTTTAATGACTCATTCATCGACCACCTTTTCGAGCTTGTGGAACAGACACGTTTTTTGCCGGATGAAACTTTTAATTACTCTGTTATTAAATTGATAGTAAGCATTGCAAACTCTAATATATCCAGTTGCTGACCTTCATCCCAGGTGGCGCTCAATGAGCAGTTCATGGTTGCTGGCTTGAATAATCCTTCTTCACCTGACCCTAGCCAGAAGAAAGCGTCTGAAGCGCGAAATAGGGTGCTTGATGTCCTTATATCCCGCCTCGGTTCCAGTAAGACGTTTGGAGAGAACATGATATTCATGCTCAACCGTGCATGTGCGTGATATGTACACATTTCTTTATCGTTGCTAACAATGTTCCTTAGCTCGCTCTGCGGAAGATCTGTGCATGCAATTGCTTGTGCTGAAACTATTGTATATTTTGTTCACTTCCAAGGCAACTTCGGAGTATTTCTACACGAATGATCTCTGCGTGCTTGTCGACGTCTTCTTACGCGAGCTCGTGGACCTTGACGATGATAGTGAATCAGTGGGTGGACTCTTCCCTTGCAATGTCAGGGAACCAGCTAACCTTGTTGTAGTTGCGGCACACTTACCTCCGTGTCTTGCATCCCCTCCTTACTAAGACGCAATTGCGAGATATTCCCTACAAGCGTCCTCAAATAGTGATAGCTCTGGAGTCGCTCACGCAAAATGCTAATATCCGGGATATCAATCCCACCACGAAGCGATTGGTAGAACGGTGCCTTAGCGGAGACTGGTGTGTGAACCTGCGAAAGAGGTCGTTCGACAAGGATGCTTTGGACTCCCAAGGCAGTTTCCGCCAGGGTAGCCCTAGCCACGACATCCTTGCATCGACAACCCAGGTTGGCTCGCAGTCTCGAACCGCCATGTCACCTGGTTCCGGAAGATCCCAAGAAATCACCATTCTACCAGTAAAATCGAAACAGGTCAAGCCCAGTCGTAGCGTTGAGAATTTAAAGACGCAAACCGCCAAGCCATCTCCGTCCCGGCCAGGTTCTGACGGGATCAGAAGACCAAGCACAGAGAGTGCCACCAGCTTGGGTGTTGTAGCTTCCACTACTACGAACACGACTAAGCGGAGAGAAAAGTCTGGTTCTATGGATGACAGTTCGCTCCTGCAGCAGGCAGAAAAAACTCTCCATCTTAAGCATCACCCTCACGTCGCATCATCAGTGGCGTCTTCCAGTTCTATACCAGCTACTACTGCCGCCATCCAAAAGACACGCAGGCCTCCTCCTGCTCCTCCAAAGAGACGCAAGCCTCCTCCAGCACCACTTGGACAGCCTCGCGGTGGAACTTTCATCACTGCTATTGCGAGTTCTTCGTCCACTCCCGGTCAGTTCGGAAAGTAAGAACGGTGTGGCGCTCAGCTGTCTGGGCTTTGATGATGATAATGATGGACTGTTACCTGACTTTTAACCTTCGTCACGCACTTCTCCACGAGCATACTTACATATCATAGGACAACAGAGCGAGCGCTCGGCATAATATATCTCTTCAAGGTAAACACCTTCCGTTCATCCATCATACACGTCATCAGGATGGCATCCACTTCGATGCCAGAGCAACGTTTGACTCTTTGACGCACCCACATTGATGTACGGCCTTTCGTCTGGGCCTTTTGGCCCCGCTTGCGCACTTCCACCCAGCTTTCGTCTGCGAGCGAAACTAAATGACCCTGATTGCACATCACCACAGACCCTATCTAAAGAATCTATAAGATACCATAATCTTTTCAGTGTTGATGTCAATCGTAAACCACATTGCGAGGTCGCTCGTCTGTACATTGCAGCGTCTGGAACAATGCGTTTTGTGGCCACATATTAGACCCAACCTAGGTGTTGCGGGAGCGAGAGGCTGGATCAATATCACATTCATTTCTGTGCTGCACACGCTCCTGGTACTATACCAGGTTATCGGCAATCTCACATTTCAGTCTTGCCAAAAGATGCACGCGCGTAACATTTCGTCTACCAGACGGAATGAGATGAGGGATCCTTGCTTTCAGTAGCTTGTCACCTGCTTCTCCGCTCAGCAGCCCCCAATCTCATTATGCGGCCACATGTGGAGGCTGCATGGTAGAGCAAGCGAGTGGGTGTGTAGGAGCTCGTGTAGAAGTAGTTAAGTTGATTTACTAAAGTATGCAGGTACATGCAATTGCAATGGTCATGCTACAGCGCGCGTCAGACTCACTTCTCGCCATTCGCAGCATCTTGTTGCTTGGTGATTTAGTTGATCTCTTTGAGTTCTCCGGGCATAACCCAAAATCCAATTTTCTAGGTCCCCAAGCACCACCGTTCGGGCAGAGTCAATAAACAGACCAGCAAACATGACAATTGCCATCGTTATGTGCGTAAGCGTTTCTTCACGGGCGTATCCACCCTTTCATCAGTTGGATCAGAGAGACCAATGCTTGATGAAGAACCACTCCCGGTTCGCTTCTTCCCTCTTAGGAGGAGAATATCGGGCGAAGAATCCGGTAACCACAATTCCTCGCCATCTTCCTTGATAGGTAGGCTATCACCGTCGTCACTCACGTCGTTGGTGATCCCACTATCATCCTCGGCATCAAGACTCTGAGCCCGGCCGTAACTTTGACTCGCGACGCGTCGATGGAGGCTTTGCGTATCCCCTCTGACTTTTGGTTTTGTAGGAGTCGCGGCGACAAGTGTCACTCCTCGCGAGTTCTTGTCCTCTTTCCTTCCTTTTCTCGCTTTAGTGGGCGCTTTTACAGCCACGCATTCGGATCGACTCGTTTGTGACTGTTGGACCCGAGGCTTGAATCCGCGGGACATGCTGACTTCGCGGCTGAAAGCCCGTTTTAATGACGATGGCGCCCCGGAGGCAGTATTGGAACGTCTTGCAGAAGCATCTTGTGCAAGCGAGACAGACAAGGAACGTGAACGAGACCGGGAATCAGTCATGGCGGTGTTAGATATAACAGAGGACGAGCGTTGGATGTGTTTGGGATTAGGTTTGTCCTTGGATCTGGGGACGGACGCAGACGTGGACGAGTGAGCGAGCTTGCGGTTAGGATTTGCGCGATTATGAGCAGAGGCAGTCAATTGAGACTCGAGGCTTGATTGTGTATCCGACCCGGTGTCCTCGTCTTCAAAGGGCGAGTGGGGAAATAACTTATGCCGCATTAACGCGCACATGTCAGGAAGAATTGACTTGAAGCTGCGATGAAAAATGAAATTGAGTCTCAAGAAGCTGTCCCCTGGTTGATTACTTACTGATGCTCTACAACTTTCTCAAAAAACGCTTGGGTCCAATCACGCTCGTTTTTGTCTGACCTTTTGCTCGTATTGTTCACGTTGATGACAAGCTGCCATATGGAGAGCTTATCCATGAACGATTCTAACCGCTCCTCCGCAGAGGGGATAACGACCTTGACACGTTCTTTTGGTCGTCTTTTTGAGGAGGGAACCCTATCGTTCACGGGTATCGTGACAGGGGGCAGTGGGGTGTATGGTCCGGGGAGAGAAAGCTTGAGAAGGTAAAGGAGAATCTGAATCTGTACCCTGTGTACGCATCGTCACGACAAGCCATCCATGCACAAATCATCAACACTCACTCTCGTCTCTCGAGCCTTTCGAGCCACAAATCCCGCGACTTTTCCTCGAGCATGGCCGCATCTTCGTTACTAGTGTTCGGATTGCCCTCTCCGACTCCGTCCATTTCGTAGCCAAGCGCATACCACATCATTGATTCCTCTGTTTCACCCACCCCGCCGCCGAGTGCGAGAATCTGGGGCAGCTCTGTGTGATATTTCGCGACAGCGGATCGAACTGAAAGCAACAGTGGATCTAGGAGCGCGTGTAATGGATGAGGAGACTCTGGTGGCCGTGGTGACGCGTCTTTTACACGATGCAAGGACGGTACAAGTAGTTCGATGGGCATGATGGACTGCAATGAGTCAGAAACGCGTATCTGGACATGGCACAAGGTGATACCTCTGGGAGCCAGAGAAATTGAAGATACGTTCGAACGACAAACTGATCGGGTGATTCCAGGTGGATGTCGGTGAACGGGTAGTCTCTGGCGATTGTCTTCTCCTGCGTTGTTGTCCATTTCGCGATAGAGCTAGTGAGTTGCGCGAGAGGTTGGACAACAGCCATCGCAGACACGTGGGACACGATTTTTCGAGTACAATTGTAAGTACACATCTTATTTAGCTAGCCCACTACTAGACCGCCCTTAACAAAACAGCACTGGGGACCCTACCAGCCCGCTCAAGATTTTCGTTCTGGAGCATATAAGCCGGCCGATAACGCTCAGGCTGCAGTGGAGACTTTGCAGAGCCATTATTATTGATCAAGACGCTCCCCGCTTCACCGTGGGTGAAGTGGTGGACCGTTCTAACATAAGGTTCAGCGATACACGTATACTCCGGGTTGTTGGCGATCACGGTGAGGTCTTTAAAATGATCGTGTTCTACCGCGAGTTTGGCTTGACACGGGGGCGGTGTCTCTGGAGTACACATGGCATTCGGTTCATCGGCAATAAGTGTGACAAAAGTCGGGAACAAATCCGAATCTGGGTCGTCCTGAATACGGAGTGCGGGATTTGGAAAGGTGTTGTATATTGATCCGAGAGAGGTATACCTGTTCCTCCTTCTCAAAGAGAAATCTCCGTGAACACAGGGGACGGCTCACCCTTGGTCATATAATGAGCAATAGGGCACATCCAATCGTCGGAGGAACATCCACACGTCAGAATAAGACCAGTTAATAATTGGATTAACGCGTTCGAATGGGGGCCAGCCGGCATCTGTCTGGTTCCTGTACGTGAGCGAGGCTATTCCGAAAGTCCCTTAGCAATTTATTCGGCAGACAGTGGACGGACTGACCACCATGAGGGTCTGTCTTCCTTGTTCCGATCAAGATAGCGTCTATGTGTGGATACTTCTCTTTGTAGAGATGCAGTGCACGTCGCATCCCTTCCCCGCCCCGAGCCTTCCCGACCGGTTGCAAGAAGTTTGTGTGGGTAGTGGAAGGTTTGTAGGGATCGGGTGTCGCTGTGCCGGGGGTAACACTCTCGACCGGGAGTGCGCGATCTGGCTCGGGGGAGCATGTGAAAAGATCGAGGTCATATGCGTGGGCTGACTGCTGGATGAAATCCTCCAGTTCTACAAATGGCGATGGAACAGGAATATAGACGGCAGAGATTGGTTTGATACTGGAGGGGTTCCTGTGGGCCAACGCCGCAGCGTGGAGATGAAGGAGGACGGTGCCTGTGGACAGAGAGGTGAGAAGACTTTGGATGAGGAGACGTTTCACGCACAGTCCTTTCCCCCGTTGAAGCTGATCGACACATTGTCTGATCTGAAAACGGCGAACACTGTCTGCATCACGGACAAGATTCAGGCCGAGCCAGCACGCACGTATATGTGTCCAGAGTGTTCTCAATGACGTCCAAGGCCTCCCTAACACGACTAGCAATTGGCTCGCTCGACTGTGCGAGGTTGTAGACTTCGACCGATATCGCCTGTCTGCTTTTTAAAACCATGTTGGTTGGAAAAGAAATGGACGGCTATTCGACTGCAGAAGCTCGTCGCTGCAATGACTAACGACGAAGAGCACCATCACGCAAGGTGTCGGTGGCAGTGAATCTACTAAACTAAAGTAATCTCTTAGCTTAATCTCTTCTTTTCACTTGATTGTCTAACTCGGTTGCGATCAAACAATGACCGTGGTACTCGTCACTGGAGGCACTGGCCTCGTCGGGAAAGCCATCGAATACGTTATCGAGAACGAACCTGAAGGCTCACGCTTCGGAAAACGTCCAGGAGAAAAGTGGATTTATGCTAGCTCTCGCGATGCTGACTTGAGGTATTTATCCAATCTGGGCTGGGATCAAAGCAGGCTCATATCCGTATCGCCTGCACAATTAGAGACGCTCAACAGACCCTGCAGCTCTTTGAAAAGCACCAGCCCACACATGTCATCCACTTGGCAGCCCTTGGTGTGTCTATTTCCGATTTTCAAGTATTGATCTTTCTGATACTCTCCTCAATCAGTTGGTGGCCTCTTCGCCAACAGAGAGCGCAAGGTCTGTCGTGATAATCTACCTGTTGAATGTACCTTTTCCTCAGTTATCTGCCATCGCAGATGACGTTCCTCCGAGATAACATGTTGATCAACGACAATGTGCTACACACTGCTCGCATCAAAAAGACGCAAAAAGTTATTTCGTGTCTTTCGACATGCGTGTTCCCAGACAAGGTGGAATATCCTCTGACGGAGGAGAAAGTACATCTTGGACCCCCTCATGACTCCAACTTCGGCTACGCGTATGCTAAACGAATGGTCGATATACAAAACCGGTTCGCGTAGCTCCCCACTCCCATTAAGCCCCATTCTTATATTACGCCCTACAGAGCATACAAGGATGAATTTGGGTGTAACTTCACCTCCGCCATCCCCACCAATGTATTTGGACCCCATGATAACTTGTAGGTTAAGCTAATAAACCCTCGTTCCGCAGCTGATTGTCTTCTGCTAGCGATCTCAAGTACGCTCACGTTATACCCGCTCTCATCCACAAGTGTTACCTCGCGAAAAGTGAGAGTTGGGATCCTATCCGTAGTGAAACGAGCTTACTCCTGTTAAAGAGAACGGCACACCGTTCAAGGTCATGGGCGATGGATCACCCCTGCGCCAGTTCATCTATTCTCGTGACCTCGCTAAACTCTTCATATGGCAATTGCGCGAATATAATAGTATCGAACCCGTCATCTTCTCTGGCACGCTTAACCATTATCTTTGTTATTCTTGTTTAACACTGCTTTCAGTGGACGAGAACGATGAAATCAGCATCAAGCAAGTCGCAAACTCGATTGTTGACGCGTTCGAGTACCCCGGAGGAGCCGTTTTTGAGAACGAGCCAAAAGACAATGGCCAGGATCGCAAGCCAGCTTCTAACGCAAAGTTGATCAAGTTAATCGGACCGGACTTCAAGTTTACCCCATTCGACGTCGGTTTGTGTCGCACTTCCCTCGTTGGGTCCATATACATGTTGACAATGGGATTTTAGCTTTGAAGGAAACTGTCGAGTGGTTCCTTGCAAACTTCCAGAACGCCAGGACCGGGCCAAGCGGCCACTGACTAGCTAGAGCTTTGTATATTGTGTGTATGTTATCAAGACCTGCCATCGATTGAGGTAGTTGTACCTTCGAGCGTGCAGGAATCCAACAATAACACAAGTGGGGGAGTAGTCACAACGAATAACACAATTTTTACAACTCGTGAGCTAGACTCTGGTTACAGGGTGGCATGTCCCCGTTGCTACTTCCTTCGACTATGATACAGTTCACTCTGCGTGGCATGGTAGAGAAGAATATTTAATTTTGATCTTCAACGAGGTGCCGAGAGGCTTGGAGATCGGCATCGACCATCTCCCGGACGAGTTCGTCAAAGGGCACACGGCGAGCCCAGCCAAGCAAACGCTCGGCTTTTGTGGGGTTTCCGAGAAGTAGACTATGTGGCAGCACCTGTTAGCGAACCATGCGTCTCGGAAGCAATTGTGAAACGTACTCCACTTCGGCAGGACGGAAGTATTGCGAGTCGACCTTGACAAGAACTGTGCCAGTCTTGGCATCGTAACCTTCCTCGTCTACACCGTGGTTGCGCCATCTGTAACGCGTGCTGATCAACCGGGATGACTTTGCCGGAGAATTTCACTTACTTGATGGTGACACCTACAACAGCAAATGCTTTCTCGACGAACTCGCGCACTGGGTGAGTTTCCCCGGTTGCAAGGACGAAATCCTGAGCTTCAGACTGCTGGAGGATGCGCCACATTCCTTCAACATAGTCCTTGGCTAGAACACAAGGATGCGTATAGTCAAAAGCCTGCCATCGGGTATTCGTGACAGGACCCACCATGACCCCAATCACGTTGTGCATCCAGGTTGCCAAGATACAGGCAGTGTTGTTTGCCAAGAGAGATGTCAGCCACAGCTCTACTGATCTTGCGCGTGACGAACGTCCTGCCACGCCTTGGACTCTCGTGGTTGAACAAGATACCGTTGCACGCATACATCCCATATGCCTCACGATAATTGACCGTGATCCAATACGCATACAACTTGGCAACTCCATACGGGCTACGCGGGTAGAACGGCGTTGTCTCGCTTTGAGGTGTTTCGACAACTTTACCATATAGCTCGGAGGTAGAGGCTTGATAGAACCGCACGTGCTTCTCGAGTCCAACAGTGCGAACGGCATCCAGAAGCCGAAGTGTACCGACACCATCTACGTCAGCCGTATACTCTGCCATTTCGAACGAGACTTTGACGTGGGATTGAGCACCGAGGTTGTAAATCTCGGTAGGGAGGACTTGAGCGAGAATGTACACGAGATTGGTACTGTCCGAGAGGTCACCGTAATGCAATTTGAGTTTGTTGGGACCTTGTTTAGAGCTGATGAGATAGACGAAAGGAAAGTGGTTGAAAACGCTCACGTTCGTGCTGATCCGCATACAAGTGTTGTAGCCGGTTAGTGTTGAAGCTGGAGGAGCGACGAATGATTCCGTGAACCTCGTAGCCTTTTTCAAGAAGCAATTCGGTACTATGGTACGAGGTCAACACAGGGCGTTGACCTTTTGACAAAACGACTCACAGATAAGAGCCATCTTGGCCAGTGACACCTATGTTAAACACAGTCAAATGAGGGATCGACGAGGATCGCGCGATACGGAGCCCGCACGACAAAATCAACGGATCACGAGCCAATCGATATTGCATCGACGTGAAACACGTACCACTAATTAAAGCGACCTTTCTCTTTCTGTACTCTTCCGGGGATGGGAGAGTGAGCTTGATCAACGGAGAAGGAGCTGCCATGTTGAATATTGTGTGGCGGACGCAGAAGAAAATACGAAGAAACCGGGAATTTGAATAAGGATGTTTCTGGTCGTTCGGATGACTGCCTCGCGTTGATGGTGTGGTGATTGGCGTAATCAGTCCGTCGTAACAGCCAACTCCACTCAATTTTTGGGGTTCAAGAATCGAATAATGTTACGTTTTGCTAAGCTTGCGATGGCCAGGTGAAGTCAAGAAAAAAGGAGCCGTGAGATGTTTTGAGCAACCAATACCGCCGATGGGGCTCGAACCCACAACCTTTGCCTTAGGAAGGCAACGCACTACCATTGTGCTACGACGGCTCGCGAAGAGTCAGAAGGACGTGATCATCTCAAGCAATTGCTATCGATCAAGACCATAACACATCCTACCATCCTCCACCTCGAGATATCATATCATGAATGTGCTCGTGTATCCAGGCACGCACCCGCACGCGACTTCAGTTCAGCGATCACTTTCTTCCATCCTTGTGCCACACTATCTTCCTCAGGTCGTTCCGCTAGATATTCTTGCAGCCCCAGAGAGCCCCTGGCAAACGGAGTGTGGTCTCCTAGTCCTGCTCGCTGTGCCCGATGACCATGCAGCAGTACACGCATACGCCAAGGCTGGCGGAAAAATATTAGCCCTAGGTGTGAATGCAAGCAGGTCACAGGGACTGTTCGGTCCGTACGATGCTCCTACTTCGAGCTTCGGATCAGTAGGCATTAGCCCGGGACTTATCAAAGATACAACCGTTCTTCGGCTGAGCGATGGGACGGCTTCACTCCATCTCTCTTTCCCATCCCGGGCCTCCTCTCCTGCCGTCGTGAATTATGGCGAGAAGAAAGCCGAAGTTAAAAGGATACCGTCCGTATCACTCGAACTTGGAGAGGGTGTCCATTGCCTGGCACAGTACGCCGATGATAACACACTTGCGGGGGCACTGAGTCAGAGCGGCGCCGTCGCCGTTTGGTCATGCGCACCACCTCTTCCCGAACAGTTGCTTAACCCGACCTTGTCTGCTCTCGGCCTGAAGTTTAACTCGGTCAGCGACCAGCAACTTGGAGCGAGCCTTCTCCCGCAGATGCTTCTCGCACATCCCAAAAAATGGGATGTCCGGCATCATATCGTGCAAACCTTGTTTCCCGACAGGGATATCGAGACCGCCACTTCGACGCTTACCTTGGGCAGCGATACACAGGAAGTACCTCAAATCGAGAGTGCGGTATTTGCAGACGAGCAGGACACTTTCCAGTTTCACTTCGTCCGTTCAATCCCTGCTTCACATCCATCACCCGACCACGCTATTCTCAATTTGCTATCCAATGTTCTTAAGGAAGAAGCTAAACACGTTGTCCTCGCCGCTCAGCCACTCACCTTTGAGCTAGAAAAGTATTATACACCTTTCTTTTCACCTACCGCATTCTTTGAGGCTCTAGACAAATTTCGATCACTTGGAAGGACCAACGACGAGTTACTAATGGGCGATGTGCTTCTTTATGGTGAAGTTGTCACTAGTACACAGACAATGCTTAACCAGTAAGTGTGCCATGCTCCCCAATACTGCAACCTACTTTTCTCCCTGCAGGAATCCAAGGCTTCTTCGCGCTCTCCCTTCGCCAACGATTTCTCTGGCGACAAAGCAAGTGGCAGGTCGAGGAAGGGGCAAAAACGTGTGGCTTTCCCCAGCAGGTAGCATGCTAGCTTCTCTAAAGCTGAGTATCCCTCTCAAGAAGCCAAGTTCGGGTATGTCCGAGTTTCCGCTGTCATTCAGTTCCTAACATAAAGCTCTAGGTAATGGTTCTCGATCGATCCGATCATCGAACCTGGTCTTTGTCCAGTATCTCTTTGCGATTGCAGTAGTCGAAGCCTGTGAATTACTCGATCCGGCGGGGAGTTGGGCAACGAGAGTCAAATTGAAGTGGCCAAACGATATATATGGTGAATTTCCACCTGGAGATCCGCAAAAAGGGGTAGAATTGAAGAAGCTGGGGGGCATACTGGTGAATGCAAGTTTCGGTGGGAACACAGCAGACATTATCATTGGTTTGTATTGCTCATTCACGTCGAGGATATCCATGCTTACGTGCGGGTTCAGGGGCTGGTTTAAATATCTTGAATGAACCTCCAATCGGTTCACTTGCTCAGCTGGGGGCGTTGGTGGGCAGTCAAGGGGTTTCGACCCTCACTGTTGAGCGGGTAACAGCGGCTGTATTGTCCACTTTTGAGCGTGTGTGGAACGAGTTCCTTGCTAAGGAGGACGAAGGCTTCCATCCTTTCATGGGGCGATACACACAGTCGTGGCTACATTCGTGCGTCAAATATCTGGCCGTAAGACGATCAGTGACAGTTTGTTCGCAGAGGTCAGGTTGTCACCCTGACTACGACGTTCCCTCATACTGCTGTTCGGATAGTGGGCATAACACCAGATCACGGGCTTTTGCGTACTGAGCCACTTGAGGGTGGACAGTACATTGACCTGCAACCCGACGGCAATAGCTTTGACATGATGAAAGGGCTCATCAAGATAAAAACGACTTAGCAATCGACACGGCTAAAGCTCTGAAGCTTGACGTGTGCGTGTACGTGGTCGAACATGTGGATGTTGTTGTAGGGTATTGCTACAAGTCTCGACTTGTGCGTGCAAACGTGGTACATGACACTCAGAATTCCACTTTCACTGCGGCAGGTGTAACGACTTTTTGCGCTCCTGTACCCGGGGTATACCATTCATCATAATACACGCACTCCTGAGGGTTGGTAGGGCCCTTAGTTTGGCAAAAATCAAAAACTGGACATCTGCCGCATGGTGCTTGTGACCATCCTAGTGCCACTCGCTCCTGTTTGATCGCCCGATAGACGAAAGCGCCACTAGGGGGTATCACGTTTAAAACAGGAGAAGGCGATTTCCGTCGTTTTCCAGAGATACTTGAGGCGGAGGCGTTCTTGTGATGCGTTGTAGACACTGATTTTGAGCGGGGGTGTTCGCCCTCGCCCCCTGACTCGGATACTTCTGAATTGTGTAGGGGTGAGCTCCCGCGTTGCTTGGACTTTCCCTTCCGCTTCTTTTTCCTCTGAGCAACAACCTCTGACACTTGCAAGTCCGTATTCGAGTCCGAGTCAGCCTTCGTTGATTTATGCTTGCGTTTCTTCAACTTTCGTTCGTCAATGCCATCGTCCACATCGTTCCGAGAGCGCTTTCTTTCCCTGCCCCCCGAAAATCTATCTTCAGAGTCGCTTTCCGACTCGTCCTCCGTCCGTCGACGTTTCTGCTTGCTAGGTTCCTTGCTCTTATTCTTCGAAGAACCCCGTTTACGTTTTTTAGAGCTCGAATGCTCTTCGTCGCTGCCTTCCGAACTCGAGCTCGAGCTAGGATCAGCATCAGATCGAACTTCGTCATCCCACACGGAGGCCACTAATGCGGGTATCTATTCTTCGTGAGTAAACCAAAAAGGTAGAATGGTACCAATAAACACCTTTTCAATCTCCCCATCAAGTTGAAGAACACGAAGGAGCATCTCTACGTGTTCGACGCTTAATTCTGTTTCCGTTATTCTACTCTTGCTTAAAAATTGTTGTATTTGCTGCGCAGATGGGTAAGAAGGTGCGGCACCTATCGCGTACAGACGCTGTTGGTCGTTCGAGGTGCGCTTCCCCGATTGTTTCGGGAATGACTAATATGTTACCGATTATGAATCTGATTGTAGAGAATCAAGGTACGCACACGATCCCGTATATAATGTAAACAAGCAGTTGATAGAAGTTTGATAAATTCGGTGTCTAGCTCATTGTCCGTGTACCAAGGTCCGCCGGTCAGCTCCACGGATGGTTCGAGATGTGCAAGCATGTATATTTTCCGTGTCGGATGCTGGATGGAAAGCGGTCACTGAACCAACCTGACTAGATGAGGGGTGAATTGGACATACTCGCACCGCTTTGATCGATTTCACAAGGTGTTTTTGGACCAGAGATTTGAGGCATCGGTCAATTACGGTTTGATGTAATTCTGTTTTAGCTTTCAGATGCTTGGTCCAAATGCCTATCGGGTGCGTGAGTTCCCGGTGGGTGTAACTGATAAAACGCCTGCCTTCGTTCCCCGAGGCCTGGATATGACTGAGTACCATAGTTTCTTCGCCGCTCATATCCTTCTTTCTGTAATGATATATATATACAAGGCATGCAAAAAAGAGTCGTTGAAAACGCACACATCCATTTCCTTCTTCATCACGGCACGGAACGCGGTGACACCACCCGAGCTCGTCATAACTTTGAACATGCCCTGTAAACTTGTCACCCTTCCTGGAACAATTGCAGACATAAATCACCCACAGCCCCAAGCAAAAAGTTGATCGCTGCCGTGCGAGCAATTCCATCAGGTATGAGTTTTTCAGCATCTTTGATGGATAATGTCTGTCCCTGTCGTGAATGACTGTCGACTGCACAAATGAACGTATGGTTAACCTTTTCATTTGTTGCCAATGCTGCCTGGTGGAGCTTGAGCTCGTCTGCGTTGAGCTTGCGGCCACTCATCTTGATGGCTCGGTCGAAAGATGAGCGCACGTGATAGCAAACATCTCTCATCTAAGTTTCGTCGCGCCTTCGTCTTGACTTTCATCATCACCTTCGACATGAATGCAAACTCGGACCAAACGACAGAGCACCCTGGTGTCGAAGAAAGTCTCACTACATACTTTCACAGAAGCGCCACTATCGTCAGACAATATGCTGATTTGTGCGTATCCATCTTCTCGCTTAGACTTGTACGGTGACAGCATCGTCCTCTATCTCAGAATTGAACAGGACTATGCTCAACCCATGTTACTCTACGCCTCCCTGAAGTTCAAGGAAAAGCCAATGACAATGGTACCCCTCCCTTTATGCATATCAAACGAAAGGTGTATGAATGCTTTCACAGACCTTTCTGTCTATCTTTGCCAGTCTTTCCCTGTTCCCTTTGTTGTCATTTGCGTGCGTCGACTCGTATATTGATATCTAACTTACTTATGCTCTTATGCGTAGCGGTCTCACCGTGTTCATTTTATCCTCCATCGCATTTCTTGCGTTCATCTCTGCGGCCATGATATTCATTACTATCGAGGCCGTTCTCGGTGCGGGCCCATTGACCGCGTTAAATTAACATCGTCTGACGGGGTATCGGGCATAGTGGCTTGTTTTTTCTTCGTGTTGTGGTTGCTTTTCATCGCAGCGAGCTTCACAACCGCGGCTATCTTCTTCGTCTACTGGGCTATGCGTCTAGGGACGTTTATTACTCGCGAGGGTCCCTCGGGTGTCGCTGATTGGGCACACGAAACTCGACAATACATTTTTTCAGCGGTAAGACGAGAATCAAGCGAAGAATCTGATGGGTCTGCTGTCCTCGTCGACAAAGATGGGCAGACCTCGAAGAAGATCAAAGTAGAAGAGGAACCCGCGTCAAATAACTGACGATTTCGCTGCGTTCTTTGGTCTCTTTTGCCCTCTGCTGTACTTCTCGTTTCCTCTTAATAAATAGATCCGTACTGTGTCATACATGCACTTATTGTATCATAGACTCGACCGATGTGTGTTTTGCTCGTTTGTTCGTGAACAAGTCTAGAGTCGGACTGCACCGCGGCACCCTGACACAGACACAGACTCGACCATCGACCACTTACCAATCTATGACTGTGTGAACATAGGGAGCCCAGGAAGGGTACTCGGGCAGCACGACTCATCGTGCACGTCGACCGGTCCCGGTCAGCATGCGGCTTCATGTGTCAGTGCTGTCCTGCATCCTTCCTTGTGTCTATACGTACGCGATCAACCGCGCTCGTCTACCGAACAATATCGAGTTCAACCATCCTCCCCCGCCTGATGTCGTTTTGGCAGAACGACTCGGTGTTCCCTCGTCGTTCGATGAAGCCGAACTTGATCCCTACCCGGACAAGCCACGGATAACATTCAATGAACACGGTTCCTTCAAATTAACCGTCTTCTCCGATGTTCATTTCGGAGAAAACCCTTGGGATTCATGGGGACCGGAGCAGGACATCAACACCACCGCATTGATGAACAACCTGCTGAGTTTGGAGAACCCAGATTATGTGTATGGTCCTGGTGTTGTTTCCCAAGCACCGACGGTGACCATTGTTCTGCCAGTGTGATCAACGGAGATCTTATTACAGGGGAAAGTGAGTTGATCGCTTTGCTTATCCCCTTGACACGACCCATGAGATTCTCGTCACAGACACATTCCCCCAGAACTCGACCTCTTTGATCGATTCCGTAGTCCACCCGTTAAACGCGGCCAAAGTGCCGTTCTCTTCCACTTCTGGTGTCAGCTCTTTAATTTCTGAATTTCTTTCGCCGGTTCTTACCTCGACCTCTTTTTTTTTTTTTCAACTAGAATCACGACAGTGACATCAACATCACGCGTGCCGGTGAAATAGTTCGAGAACTCAAGATATCCCCCTTGAGCTACACACGGTTCTCTCCGCCCGGAGTCGGCGGCCTTGGCGGTCCGTGTAATTACTGGGTTCCGGTATTCGAAACCGACACGGGTGAGCCGTTACCAGCCGTTTTTAGCCACAGCTTCCCGCAGCTTCCTGCGTGTCCCCAGATCGCGCACCGGCATTGGTTCTGTGGTTCTTTGACTCGAGAGGTATGCAGGCGGGCACAGGCAACGAAGACTCGCAATGCACTCATATGGTTACTATTAGGTGGCCGGTACACGGATGGCAGTCACATGCCTGACTGGGTCGACTCGAGTGTCGCCGATTGGATTCGGAACGAGACAGAGAAAATGAACCTCATATGGGGACCGCCGGAACGGCGAAGTGCGCTCGCCTTTGTACACATACCTCCGTATGTGTTTGCGTATTGTGATTGTTGGGTCCATGGTTTGCTAGCGACAACACCAGCCATACTATCCAAGCTGTTCAAGAAGGGTTGAATAGTTCCATTAACCCCGGGTTGAACGGTAAGTCTCGCGCCCCCTTTATGCTAACGACTTAGGATCGCTGACCGCTATGTCCTGAAGCGGACGGATTTGGTGAAGGTTCTACACAGGCATCACTCGATCCTGCCACACTTGGAAAAGACGATGACTTTTGGCGCTCACTGAACATCAACGTGAAGAACCTACGTGCTGTCGTTTCCGGTCATGGTAGCTTATTCCCCAGGTAGTCGAACCATAACGTTGTTTGTTTGATCAGACCGCTATTAGATCATGGGGATGAATGGTGTGCTCGTGAGCCGACATATGACGTCATATTTTGCTTCAGTAAACATTCAGGGTATGTCGTATGTCTCCTTCTGGCTGTCTGGTTGGACAGTGACAGCGATCTCATTCCTCTGTTAGGTATGGGGGATATACTGGTCCCAACTGGGGTAGAGGTGTTCGCTCCTTTGTATTTCACTCCACAACCCCTCTGGAGGGTATTGAAACTTATATTATGATGGAAAATGGCACCTCGCATGCCAATGTGATCCTCGATGAACACTATATGTAGTTGTACACTATAGTTAGGTTTGATATATGCAGATCAAGTTCATAACATCAGTTTGAATACAAGAGCACGTATGACACATTCAAATGATCACCTGTCACTACTTACATGACGAGACAATTAAAACATTAGGCCATTCCAACCCAAAAAAAAACGCGAATCACGAAAATACCCAGATACATGCCAGTACACTGGACGAACGGGAATGCCCCGTTTTCGGAGAGTGCAAGAAAATTCAGAGGTAAAACATGGTGTTCTTGAGGCCCGACCGGGTGACGCCGTTGCCCCACAACCTTCGCGCTTCTGCCATGACGTCTTGTTCCGTAGCGCTTCCGCTTCCAGTGCCACTAGCTGCTGTCGCATCCGCGAGCCCGTGAAAGAGCTTTCGCAAGTAGCATCTGCCGCGTTCGCAGGCTACATCTGCATAATATGCAGGGGATACCAGGCTCACGGCCTTGGTTGCGCGAGCAAACATATAGCTAAGCGTATTGGTGAGCCCCTGGATTTCGTTCGCCTTGAAGCCGATTTCGTCATGGACGACGTAGTAGTGGGTAGGGCGAGTGGTCCCTTGCAACCCACCATGTGCTATCTCCGTTGTCAGCAGCGTGCTTACGCTGATGAGTTGGTGAATCAATCACTAACCTTGTAGGAAGAAGTCAAAGTCGTATATGGCGGTGACACCACGATCAACAACGGTCCCGGGACGAGGATTTCCATCACCTGCGGCGCTGTCCTCTTCTGTGGGGAAGAAACGGGTATGATGACGTTTGCCACAGATAATGATCGTAAGTCTGGGCCGATATCGGGCTTTGGCCGTACTGAAGGCCTCAAAAGCTTGAAAGATGCGAGGCCGTTCCTCATCCCTGACGATGTTAAATTGACCCTGCGGATAGGTCAGGCCACCCAAACTACCATAAATGCAGGAACATACTTCGGAGACGCCATCACGATAAACCAGAACACGCTCGGGAAGTCTATTATTCTTCTCCTGATAGAGCTTCAGGCGATCAACCATCATATCTTTGAGATTCAATATCATCTTCAAAAGGCACTTCGTGTCAGCCTGTGACAGTGTCATTCAACACATGATAATACCTCTTTCTTAGACTCCTGAATCTCTAAACTAGCCGGATATTGTGCAAAATTGTGGTCAACGCTTGCAACGACAGCTGCGATGGAAGCTAGGACGGAAGTGAGCATCAACAAAGGGGCAAAAGGGGAACATCCTTACGAGTTCCCACAGAACTTCCAGGACTTGGATGAGTGACATCCATACCGACGATCATGGTGGGCTCGGTGTTAAGCCATCTTCCACTACTTGAATCCAATTTATGATTGACGCCGCCCATTTTCATGTTGACCTTTAATGCGACATTCGCAAAGTACTGGGGGTTGCCCTTGCGAATCTTGGAAGATTGAACGCAAACGGAAGCCACGTCCAAGAAGACGTCGCAGAGGTGCTTCAGGCCCTCATACACAGCCTTGTCACCACTCGACAGCATGACAAAAATCAAACTCGGCTTTGGTTTGATACCTAAGAGCGTATCCCGAATTACTTGGATCGCCTTCCGCCGCATGGGATCGGATAATTCCTTGGCTGGAAGCTGGGCTGTAGTGTAGGCTGGGTCTGCAGTGATCTGCATCCCGCTCTTGTTACACATGTCTTTGAACCCAGATATCACTTGGTGAAGCCCCGGGTCCGAAGAGCCAGCGAATTCATCTCTGGAGTTGTCCTTGATCACAAGAACTGCCCACTTGTCGAGACGCGTTCCCTCTGCGAACTTGACTCCTTTGAGGTTCCACGATGCTTTGTCGTCGATAGAAGGTGAATTATTAGACTGGTATTTGATCCCAGGCCTGGGCAGGATGCGTCCAGGAACCACTGCCATGTCTGGGCCAATGTTCACGCCAAAGGACTGGAGCTCTGGTCCAGCTATCCTAAGTCCGAGGCGGTCGAGACCTTGGTTGACGATCGCCTCCCCATTCACATTGGGGGGTTGGCATGCCACAGTGATCATAGAAGCGGTTTGTTCATCTGTCAGTTTCCCGCGGAATGCCTGATCTGGAATTATTTCGCAAACTTCTGGGGGCAAATAGGTTGACTTCCGTGGACCACCAACATCAACGAGTTGCAAGTTAGGGAGTCGCAACTGGATGTCGTATTCTTAAGAGAAAACTTCAGTAGATGTGTGCGGACAGAGTGAACCCAAGCTCACTGCGCCTAAAGTATTCTTCCACGGTGACGGTGCCATATTCAGCAGCATCAAATGAATGCGTTCTCGCAGTGTGACGCGCGAGTCTCCTAACTGTCTTCCTATGTCCAAGATGGATTGTCTGGATCCTTACGCCCTTGCAGAAAACCTCCATTCGCGCACCAAATGAGGAGTTCCGGAACTCGTTCATGGCATCAGCCAAATTACCAGGTTTGTAGAAGGCTGTTGTGCAAACATTGACGTTGACCATCAACTGCTTGAAAGCAGGTCGGACAGAAGTATAAAACCCTTGCCATGCCTCGAGGCCACCGCCAAGAGCAGCTGGTTGTGCTGCTGTGCGGAAAAAATACCGATTTCTACCCACCAAAATACCTGTTCTTCCCGGGACAGCAGCAAGAATGATGTTCAAGGCAGCTATTACTGGCAAAATGTCGTAATCTCGGTAATTGGCTTGACCTTGCAAATGTCTAATTAAATGTCAGCTACTGATCTCAATCGCGATCTTGAGACAAGCACTTTGAGAGGTTCGAGGTATCAATTTCTTGGATAAATTTGATCGTAAGCGTATACTCCTTGCCCCCATTTTGGGGCGGACCGCTTTCATCTTCGTCGTAGTATGGAACCTTGATCGTCAGGGGTTGAGGCAACTCGAAACTAGCGATGAGTTTGGCACTATTATCATGTGCTACCCTGCCTGTCATGCCAGCTTGATGCCACGCAGTTGTTTGCTCTGCAAGCTGGTAGATCCGCTTCTTCACGCGACGGGCGGCGGTCCCTGCCAGAGGAGTGATGGCTACGTCATACTCGTATAACGGGCCCTTGGGTACTCGCACAGGAAAGAAGTTTGCGCGAAGCTTGATTTCTTTTCCGTCTGTCCCAAAATCTGGGCGCAAAGGCATGCTATCAGGGCCAGAACCAGAGCGTGGTGAGAATGTTGCGACGAGAGCTTTGTCCGAGTCATCAGCAATGCGTCTGTCGATGTCTGCAGGTCTTCCGCGTAAGAAGACGCTGAAAAACAACCGTTTAATAGCATGTTCAGAAAAGAAGTAAGCCACACACCCTCCCCGAGCACGTCCTCTAAACCCGCCACGACCATGAAATCCTCGACCACCACGGTCGCCTCCTCGAAAAGGTGGAGGGGGACCTCCACGTCCACGGAACGTGTCGGGAAATCCTCGCCCACCTCGGTCTCCCCCCCGTGGTCCACCTCGTCCACGGTCAAAACCACGCCCTCTGTTGCTCATTGGTATAGTAGAAAGGGTGAGAATGTTGGGTGAAGAACGATCCTTGCAGCTTTTGCTGTATTCTGAGTCACGTTGCTGTGACTTGCTGTGCGTTCAGCTTGGACAATAGTTACCACCAACACGAGGCGGTGATCCGCAATAGGCTGTGGTATCTTATCTTATCCGGCTAGGTGAAGGGCGCGTAACAAGCTGTGGATTGGGCTTGAAACCCGAGAAAGGCGATATAATCTGCGTAATTGGGTGATAAACGTGCATCAAGCACCACTAGCAAATCGAATGGAGGAAGAGGTGACGGATGGTATATCAAGGAGCATGTTACCCGCGAAACTCTGCGCGGCTGTCTGATCCATACTGCGAGTGTCCTGAGAGTAGCGAACGCAAGGACATTCGCGATGTTAAGAATGGAGCGAGGCACTGCCACACTAGACCGGGAAGAGATGCGTTATCCCTTATTCGGCTGTATTTTATTCACCATCAGATCAGAAAACCTGACTAGAGGGTTACAGAAAGAAACATCTACTAGCACAATCAAAGGGACCCGTATTCGTTCCTCATGAACGGGGACGTCGCCAAGGCTTGGCGCAATCTTCTCGGACACTAGGTCCCGATGCGTTTGACTCACCTCTACATTTATGCAGAGTGGACCAAGCGCATCAACACCGAGTCAAACAAAATCGCTGGCTGGTCTCCGTGAGTACTCCGTCGGATAAATTTAGGGTAGTGTCTGACTTCGAAAGGGGGTACCGGAGATTGTTCCTAACTACCCCCCGAGACGGGGCCGCGGGGTTCAGTGTGCGGCTATACTGATTCGCAACGGCCGCAGGACAAAGACTATTGTTCAAGGGTATCTTGAAGGAGAGTCACCCGACTTTGAGTGACCCAGTTTGTCCAGTATTTTTGTTATCATTCAGAATCCTTTATGGAATGGAAACCAGAGGTCTGAACCATCGGATCTAGACAAGGCAACCGGAATCTGGACTTCCGCCTTATATTCACTACCATTTGGCACAAGTAGAAGATTATACTGGGCCTCGCATGATGCAAGCCTTGATGGTTATGGGTTTTTCTTTACTTTTGGGGTCTATGAGTATGTTGAACCGCAGTGAAGTCATCATACGCAGATATGAGCCTTTACGTATACAGATGCGAGAGATGAAGGGATGCATAGGCTGTCATGCACAAGTGTATGTTAATTTCACAAGGAAGAGAGTTCCACAGGAACATGCAGTCTCAAGACGTCGGGGACAGAAACATGTCTAGTCGTAGGTGGCAGTTGCGCTGAAAAGAAACCAAGAAAAAAATAGATCGCGGCCATGTGGTTCAGTCACCGTGCTCGGGCCTTCTTCTCTCGGTATTCCACGCTGGCATACCAAGCACCGCCGATTAGTGTGAGGAGGATACCCAACGCATTCATCCCCGATATTGTCAGATTGAAAATGACAACCGCAAGAACAATAGATAAAACTTGCTTGACGTTTGCTAGTCATGGCGGTGCCATCAGTATGAGTTTAATCGGAGACACAGGAAACGGAAGAACGGGAAAGCGTACCTGCGACGGTCATGCTCAGCGGGCCGGCTTTCTTGTTGGCCGTGAAGCTGACAATGTTGAGACCAAACGCAATTATTCCATTGAGGCCCAGCGCAACAGCTGTCCAGGGCGTCAACTCTTGGGAACTCCAATGCCGAACTCGCTCTAATTCGCCGCTCATGTACGAGAAAATCACACACTCAATGAATGCCAGAGGGGCCATGCGAGTGAGGAGGTCCAGAGGGTGGAGGTGGAGCCGCGGGGGTACCAGGTAGCGGAACGGCGTCAATGGGGATTGAGGAGATGGTGCTGATTGGAGGATACTCGTATAAATCGTTTTGACGGCAGCAAGAAGGGTCCCCAACAAAGTCAAAAGAAATCCATAGTTAGTGAAGTAATAGTCTCCATAGGTCCTATGGAGAGAAAGTAAGCGAATCAGATGAGATTTCTGGTGTACCATTGAAACCTACGCAAAACCCACGCCCACAACCACAGGAACCAAGGAGGCAAGTTTTTGCCTACTGCTTCGTGTACCAAACAAAATCATTGATAGAATGACAGTGAATATTGGTGTAGCCGCTCGAACGACTTGGTGGAACTAAACCGGGTTTAGAACAAGGCACAGAAAGTAGCCGTTGATGGGAACCCACGGGAATGGTAACCAATTCAAGGGAGAGGTTGCTGACTGCAATGTTGACTGTGTACAACAAGCTGAATGCAAGCAACGCCAAGTTGTCAGAGTCCGTCAGCTTTGCAGGCACATAGACTCCAAGACGCAAAAGGGTGAAACCACCGATGGACCCGCAGAGGGCATGAAGCGCAGTCAGGGCGTACGCATAAGGGAAGTGGATAAGCACTGCCTTGTTATATAAAGTAAGGCCCAGGTTGAAACCGAAGTAGAGAATGAGCCAGAATGGTTGTGAATGGAAGAACGAGGGGGAGTCAGTATGCGAGTCCTTATCGATGCTATCTCTTCTGGGTGTGCGGGCGACAGAGGGAGAAGGTAACTCCCAGGGGAATGAGTAGGAGGTAGGAGTGATGTATAAATGAAAAGACGAGTGTCTGTTGGCCTTTACATCCTGGTTGTCTCCGATTTTCATGGGCGCTAAGGGCAAGTCATGAGAGGGAATATCGCTAATTCCGTAGTCAAAGTAGGTTCGACGGGAGCTTTTCTTCTCCTCGGTGGACTGCAAATGAGTGCCATCGGGGTCGGATGGGGGAGAGTCTCTGATGGGAGGATCGCTGTCAAGTGAGTCGAAAGAGTCATGAGAGCGGAAGGGGTTTTCGGTGGAAGAGACGGATGATGTAGAGGGGCCATGTAGAGCAGAGGTAGGAGACGGAGGAGTGGGGTCATGTATGGGTGACATTTGAGCTGTGCTACTTGTGAAACGTGTCCACCTACCTCAACAAGTACGAGTAAGTAGGAGCAAAATTATAAAATTATGGTATGACAAGACAAGACAGCTGTCACACGCTGAAATGCTGTGTACTCCGCTTATTCCGTGCGTGGAGAACCCAAAGGGTCGGATGTAAATTACATACAAGACCTAGAACAAGGCTTGGGCCGGGCCTTGGTCCTGTACTGCTAATACATATACCAACCTACCAACTAGTAACCGAGCTCAGTCAGAGAATCCGGTTCTTTCCTTTTATGTGGCGTGGGAATTTTATCCACCAGAGTGACTGGCCACTCTCCTTCCCCTCTCACAACAGCGGGGCATTCAATGCCCTCCTCGACGCGTCCAGAGTTACTAGTAGCCAGAAACACACCAGATTCACTCAAACGATCCATGTCAGATCCAGAATCTATCCCCCAGGACCCCAAGAAAGCGCGCAGAGACCCTTCTGTCGACCCGTCTGGTTCCAGGCGGGATGCCAATCGTGATGCAAAGCGTCGGAAGAAGAAGAAGAAGAAGACACCTATTGTGAGTGCAAGCACCGCCAGGGATGAGGTCGCACAGGCTCGACCAGACTCATCCTCCCGCACACCATTGTCCACGAGGAACGACATCATCAGATTCACTTCGGTCCCTCCCGAGGCCGCCTTACAAACGAACCCCATTTCTGATGCAAAGGATGCGATTTATACCCCGCCATCAAACCAGTCCAGTGAAAATCGGACAATCTCGTTCCATCGGGAAAATACTGGTAAACCTCAATCCGAAGCCACGACCTCTATTCCGGTACGCCCAGCCAAGTCACTCATCTACCGTGATTCCCATCCCGCGAACAGAAAGGCATGCGGGGGTCTGTACCGATGGACGGCCCTCAACCCAAGTCTTCCCCTAGTGCCCTGGCGGATAAAGTAGCTAAACTCGAGGCAGAGCTACAATCCAAGAATAGTGTTAGTTCCTTCCTCATGGTTGATCCATTTCCTCATCCCTCGCCAGCTCATCGCATCCCATCATACACTCCTAAGCCAAGTTCAGCAAGCCGTCACTTGTCAGGTCTGTTTGGACTTGATGTACAAACCCTATGCACTTGCCCCCTGTGGCCACATCGCTTGTCACGGTTGCCTTGTCAATTGGTTCACGGCCCCCCCTCCTGATAATCGACCAGCCCCTCCGGCCATGATGCGTCGAAAAACGTGCCCACACTGTCGTGCCATTGTCCGTGAGCGCCCCGTTGAAGTATGGAGTGTAAAGAACATCGCTCAAGCGATTGGTAAAAGTGAACTTTTACCAAACCAGTTACCCGCTCCCCTGGAAACTCCAGAAAAGCGCAGTGCGAACGTCGATCCTTGGAAGGACATCTTCCCAAAGTCAAGCATAACAAGTTATCGTGAATTTCCATGGCTTTTCCCCGGTGCATACGTCGATGATGATGACACCCATATTGCCGATGGTGCCCCTCGTGGTGAGGATGTCGGGATGCTTGATATGGAAGATGGCGGGATCTATCGCTGCCTCGACTGCATGCACGAGATATGGGATGGTATGTGTACCAGTTGTGGTCGCATCTACCCGGGACACAGACGTGGAAATGGCGAAGACGATGACGACGATGACGTCTACGAGCAAAATGCGATGGGGTGGCTCGAGGACCAGATGGGTGCTGAGGAGGTTGACGTGGCAGATGACCCTGGGTGGATGGGTTTGGAGGACGGCGAGGCAGACGATGATGGTGGCGACATTGACGAATGGCGTCCGTTTGACCCCTGGCAGCAACGATTTTTCCGAGGGCCTTGGGCTGGTTTCATCGGCACTATCCACGTCGATGAAGGTGAGGGGGAAGAGGAGGACGACATAGACGGTCGAGTAGACGATCTTCAGGTTCTAGATGAAGACGATGAGGGCGAGGATGAGGGCTACGAAAGTAGCTTCATCGACGATGGAGACGACAGAGGCGGAATCGGAGGTGTTTTTGACGGGCCTCGCTTCTATGAGATTGGCGATGATGAGCAGAACGAAGATCACCGTGCTATCGACCTGCTTTCGGATGAGGATAGAGACGGGGAAGATGGTGGGGCTGGCGGTGGATGCCCTGTGCGCAGACGGGCCGCTCTTGTTCTTTCGTCCGACCATGAAGATGGTCACGGTCCTTATGCGCGTCGTCGTCAGCGACAAGGATACGGGATTATCGAGTCTGATGGGTCTGACTGGAGTGCTTAGCTTAGATTATGTTTGTATATCATCCAACCAACGAATGTTAATAATTTTGCAGTGCAGTTCGTTGACCGCGTTCCATTTCGCCTCATGTCGACAGCGTGTGCTCTTGCTTTTACCCTTCACGCCGCACACTCGTGTCTTGTTGCTGTGCAATGTATGCGAACGCTGCCATGTCCGTCCTTTTCAACCCCATCGTGCACGCACTCCATCCGACCCATTCCCTGCTTGTAACACCCTCGTCGTAGTCATTCTCAGCCCCAGTGCACGCTCCCCGCGACAAGTTATCCATGCGCACAAAGACAACGAGCAGAGGCCAAAGAAATCCATCGGCTGGCTCAAATTCAAGAGCACCACGCTCTGACGCGATCCAGTGGATCTTTTCATCAAATCTTCCTCACCGCAGAAGCTCAGCAGCACTCAGTGTAGATCTCAACCGACGAAACTTTTTCGGTATGAGTGAGGTATTCAGCGTCCTATTGAACGTATGCTTGTATTGCGTTGTTTGCTAACATCAAGCCTGATCAAACCCTGCATGTCCCATACAGCCCTCCGAGACCGCGCGTTCGCTGACGGAATCCAGGCGCCTGCTTGAAGAAGCACGTAGAGAGATCACAGAGGAGCGCGAGGCCCCACGACTGCGCATTAAACACGCGGTGACACGTCTACCTTACTTCTTCGCCCGTGAAGCCGAAATACGTGTTCTTGAACGTGCTCTCGAAGGCGAGCCATCGTTTACGGTACTTTTCGGTGCTAGTGCTGTTGGCAAGGTATATGCTCCCTCTCCTCACTTGGTTTCCAATCCGAGGACCTCACCGAACCTTCATTCCTGTGCATATAGACTGCTCTTCTCCGCGAAGTCCTCTCGCGCAACAAGTTCCATGTTCTCCACTTCGATCTCCGGATCCCCGGCTTCGCAGACGTTGGCAGTCTCTACATGCGCCTCAGCCAACAGATGGAACAGTACTTTGAAGACATTTCGAAGACCATGCACGGGTTTGAAGAGTTTCGAAGGGAAGCGAACGCTTTCAAGGTTGATTTTGATCCTGCGCATACTCAAGTAGCTGATCGATTACGTTTCGATAGCACGATCGTCTTGATGTAGAACGCAGGCTATCCCAAGCGCTTGCGGGTAGTGTAGGATCCCAAGTGCGGACATGTGACATCGCCCGACTTATGGAGTTATTCCAAGTAAGACGCTTTGTTTTTTCTTCGCTACAACACCAACGAGGTCATATATGCAGTATTCGCTCCTGAGATACGCTGGGTTCGACCCTTCAGAAGACGTCAACGAGTTTAGTAATCAAGGGCGGAAAGGATCAGATGTATCATCCGAGAGAACTCATGTGAATAATTCCCCTCTTCTGCACAGGAACCGATGGTTCTTCAAGCGTGCCAAAAGAACAAATGAAAGCGCTCGTGGGCTGTCATCTTCTGTGATCAAGGAACCGGAAAAGCCATGTAAGAGGATACCAGTGTTGTTCTTTGATGAAGCACATAAACTGTATGTTTTGTTCTTTCAAGACATCTACCCACTCTCATCGTCGATGAGCAGGCCTTTCTTGGTCCAGTCTGCAGAAACCATGAAATGTTTGCTAGACTCGATGCTCGTTCTCACAAAACAAGATCGACTGTGTCATGTCGTTCATGCTACTAGCGACCCATTCTATCAGAACTGGCTTCGCCAGCTCAATGTTGTTCAGCACTGTAAAATCGTCACGATCGATGACTGCTCGAGGAGCGAGACTCGAACATATTTCTTGGAGCGTTTGTTGCCTAGTGTTCCGGAAGCACTACGGCCTACATTATCTTTTGATGTATTATTTGAGGCCTTCGGCGGTAAGCTAGTGCATTGGCAAGATTTTATTAACGAATATAGTAAGTCATCCCTTCGCCGGTAGTCGTCAACTTCCTCACCTCCATCTTTCCTAGTTAATGCTGGTGGAGACTTCGACAGTGCGTGCCCCTTTCCCAGTAGGCAGTAGTGCCAGTTTTGACACGTATGGATCAGTCAAGCAAAGTTCAGCCTTCCTCCAAGCGCATGCCACTCTTAACCTTCATATCGTCCACTCATCTCAACTAGCATCTGCACGTGATCCTACGACCCCATCTACCCCTGGTCCTCGGCCACGATCAAGTGGTCCGGATGCTCTTCATGCTGGCCTCGGTCCAGCCGGATTCAAGTCCTACTCTCCCCGTGACGCATCCTTGATTGAAGACTATTCTGCAGACTTCAGTGCGATGCAACTTCTCAAGGTTATGAGTAAGCTCAGTCAGCCCGGGACGCAGCACCTTCCGTACTTCCTGCTCTGTCGGGACATCGGTGTGCGTGCGGTAGACGGGATGATCAAATCGAAGATGCTAAATCTACATTGGACTGAGCCAGTTGGCAGGGAGGTGGAGATCCCCGTCATCAGTGCACCAGTGTCGCCTGCCCCGATGATGCATCGCGTCTTGAGCAACGGTTCTTACGTCGGTGGAGCCAGTGGGACGATGGGCGTTGAGTCCTCGGAAGATGGGGACATGGTAATGGTGAATCCGGTTAATCTATCAACAAGAGATCTAGGACAGATTGACGAAGGCGATGAACACGAAGTCATTGGACCACGGCTAACACCTGTCACTCCGATTATGCGATTCGCTATGCGCGAAGTTGTCCAAGAATATGAAGACGTCCGAACAGTCTCGGAGTACGCCTCACTCAACGACCCTGACGAATATTGAGGGAGGTAGAGCCAGCCTCATCGATGCATCTCTGATACATACTTATTTACGCATGACATCTCCTTTTCATCTTATCTCAACGTCACACCATTTCTGCATACACATCCATGTTGCCATAGTTAGATTTATGCCTCCGCGAAGCGGACATCTGCATTTGCCTCGAGCCAAGCAAGCCACTTTTTCAGATAGGCGCCGCCGTGTTGGACCGTGGATGAGTCACCGACAACGCACTAATGTCCGAGTGAGAACGCTTGCTGACAGCGTGATGATGAAGCGTGTAAATAACGTACGAGATGTCTCTTGGCTCGCGTCATTGCCACTGCGAAAGCTAATTAACTGACAGAACTCCAGAGAGATGCATGGCCACTGCCAAACTTGCCATTCATTCGACGTTTTTCCTTCAAGAAACCCACTTCCCGCTATTGAGTTGCCATTTTTTTTGGGTTCGTATCCGGGATGTGCCTCTGAGAGCATGGCGAAACGCTCACCTTGTCGTTACTACGTACGAGACTGATGATCACTGCGTCCTTTTCGCGGCCTTGCATACCGTCTACTGTACCGATCTCAAGCTCTGGACCATATTCAGGACGCAGTAAGGAACCAAGGAATGTGACTTGAGCCTGATACCTGCGAGCAAGTCAAGCACGTCAGGGCCAACGTACATGCAGAACAGGATCGCCGTTGTGCGGCACGAACGGGGTGATGATTGCAATCTGGGAAGGATATAACCCCGCTTGAACCTACCCCGATCGGAGATGAGAAGTAATCGAGAAGAAGAGGGGTATCAGTAGCATAAACGCACGAGCTTCTCTGTCCACCCTTTGACCACCAAGGCTTCATTCTCATTACACCGGCTGCCTTCATCTCCGTCTCCTTCTAGTCGTTCATAGTACTCACACCCGGCAGTGTCGAAGAAGACGACAGGAGTACCGAGGACCTCTTTGATAGTCTCCTCGTCCGTTGTCTCCATGAATGATCTCGTGTTTGGCAGATCGCATAATAGATGCGACGATACGGATTCGTGTGACTTCAGCTTACATGCATAGAGAGTTTCCGATGGGAATTGACAGATTTGAGCGTGCATCCTCCGAGATAGTGAGTTGAGCCGGTGCGAATGGAAGACGCCACGCATACCGGTATTGCACGTTAAGCAAGCGCTTAATGCCGCGGCCATACATTCGTTCAAGACGGTCAAACAGGGTTGTCTCCAATGTCCGTGGTGGACGCAGACCTGGACGTTTCTTTGCCTGTCTCTTTTCGGGCTCGCTCACATTTTCTGGCGTGTCCGCTGCGGGTTCCATAGCTTCCTCTGCGATGGCCTCGTCTCCGTGTACAGACTCTGACTCCGAGCCCGTGCTGGTTTCTGAATTTGAGTCGGCCGAATTTTCTTCTAAGTTGTCCGTTGGATGAACTTCAACTTTGCCCTGCTTGGCCGCTTTGTTCTCTTGCCCGTCCTTCCCTTGTTTCTCCAACGACTTAACCGGTTTGTTTTTCCTTTCGTGCCTATCCAAAGATAAAATGGTGGGGGGTAATTGCATAGGGTCGCCTGCCAGAATCAACTTCTTTCCTTTAAATATAGGGACCCAACACACCTAAGGTGCCATTTGTTCAGTAACCGAGAAGCATTCATAATAGCACGTACTGCTTCAACAGCCTGGGTTGCTTCGTCAATGATGACTACATCAAAAACATGGTCTCGTAGCTGTCTTCCACCCGCAGAATGGCAAGTAGCCAGAACAATCTATGAACGAGTTCAGGGGACAATCATTCCTGTGGTGAATTGGGGTTTCCAGCACCTGAGACTCTGAGAGGACGGCCTTGACAACACCACTCTCTCTGTGTCGATACCTGCACGATACGCCAATTAGTGTGAGGGACAACAGGGCGACAGGTACATACTCTTTTCTGAGAGCACGGACTTCCTCCCACATTTTCTTGCGTTCCGATCCACGCGGCTTCTTAGTTCCCTTGCCCTTTCCTTTACCCGCAAGCGTATCGAGAATCGAATCGAGCTCCGCCTTTACATCCTTGGCGAGTGCCGCCTGTCGAGGTTCGGGTTAGGTATCATTAGGAGGATATATGCGACTGGACCTGATCACTTCGACCGGCCTTGACTTCTAGTGTTGCATCGAGGACATCCTCCCGTGCCATAACTCTTGCCGGATGTCCAATCCGTGTTACTTTGAGTGGTGAGCCCTTTCCTTTCTCTGGGGGAGGAAGAGCGAGCAATCTTTCGAGAATGTTATCGACGGAAAGGTTAGAGGCACCACATACAAGCACGCGGACTGGCTTCTGGTCCGCTGAGCGACTTGTGAGCTGACGTATGATTTCAATCAACGTATGGGTTTTGCCCGTGCCTGATTGTACGTCTAAAAAGCTGAATGAGGCAAAATAACAATGAAACATACCTGGAGGGCCGTGGATGCATGCGAACTCTGTGGCTTCAAGAGCAAATCTGACGGCCGCTCTCTGGCTTGGATTGAGCGATTCGTCAAAAAAAGAGATGGGTCCGATTTTGAATGGTTTGGAAGGCGGTGAGATTCCAAGCAGTACGCGGATGAGAGGGGTAAGATCGTAGTCTGTCTTGTCATCCGGCTAATGGAGTTAGTTTCGGACAGGACACAGCCAATTTACAAAGTCACTAATCACCTTTCGTGTAGAAGGTATGACGATCTTCTCCAAGTGGTCGATGGCCCCGTCCATCCTGGGAATCACACCTGAGCATTCAGGGGCGTGCAAAATGAAGTTCTATGCACCGATCATAAGTGATACTATTCGCAAGCTTGACGACACGACATCTCTCCGGAAATTCGAGATCGGCATCGCCAGAATCAGGAGGGTCTATTGCAATAGTAATGCGCGTGTCAGTCACCTGTCAAGATTCAGAATGCGCGGAGGGGATGCAAGCTTAAGCTTGAAGTAATGCACACTTTGTACACTACGCCATCCGGAGTTGTGGAGCTTTTCGCGCCCACATCACTGGGCTGTACTTTCTTCCCTTTCCCACCTGTCGTTTTCTGTACGGCTGAAACATTCTCTTCGATGCGGGAGAGATCTCCGGGTCTGTAAGCGCACTATTCAGATCCCAAGAATGGCAAGATCCGGTAGATACGACCCTGAACGTATGAGGGGGGAACAACGGAGAGGAATGGTACGCCGAAGGCCTTTCCAGTTCTACCAACCTACGTTCCGCCTGGTAAAACACCGCAAGCCACCAGGATAGAAAATGGTCACGTACGTCTTTCCGCCAAGTCCCACTCCGGTCGACATTACAGTCAACCCACCCAGTGCCAATCCGCGCTGTTCGAGTAACCGGGGTGAGGCATTGCTCAGGATCAATGAAGAGCGCTCGATCTCTGCGTCGCGTTCCTGTGCGAGCAGGGTACGGTGCCTTGAAATGAAAGCTTGTATGGACTCAGAACCTGGTGATATCACGGTCGTCATGAGTTATTGAAAGGGACCGGTGATTCTACACTACAGGTCGATTGTATCACGCATATATGCACACTCCAAGTGATCTTGTAGGACAAGCATCCTCATTTCACATTAAAAAGTAGGATCCTCCAGGACCTGAATGAATCATTGCTCATGTGTTGAAATCATATCATCCATCCAACAACACTTGCAATTGGTGAATCTGCAATTGGTGTTCAAAAAAAAGAAAACAATCGGTCCTATTTCATTTCACAAAGTCATTACGGAATCAGCTGTACCACGGACACCATGGCGGTTCAAGGGAGGTTCGGAGCGAGTGAACACGAGGCTGATATAACGCACTACCATGCTAAACCAAAACAGTAACAGCAGGATTGCTGGGATCGCGTTGCGTTGCGAGCGTGGAATAATCAGGTAGTTTTCTCTCAAAACACGGCTACCAGAAATATAGTCTGCAAGTTGCTCTGGGTGCATAATTGTGTTGGAACGCACCCTATGATTTTCCTGAAATATGGCGCGCGTTTACTGCCACAAAATGGTATGCGACGACGGTTACCATGGCAAGAGCACCAAGGTAGTTTGCGAGGTTATACAAGGTCTGATGGCTAATCATGCCTTAACGAAGAACGTGAACGTGGATGAGCCGTTGGGTTATTGATTGAGAGCTGAAGTTCGTACCGTTTGAAGAACGAGTGAAAGACGTTTGTTTGCGTCTGTGTTTGGTCTGAACCGGGCAACTTCGGTCTCGGTCAAGTCATCCGTTCTCACCTTTTCGACATTCACTTTCATCATGCGTCCGACTACAGTTCGTTTTAGCGGTATGCCCGAACGTGAGTTCTCATGTCATTCCTGAGTGGAAAAACTGATTTGTTACCTGCTGCCAGCCAAGGTCTATGTAAGTTTTTACTTACTAACAGAAAGAAGGCCGGGAATAACGATACCATCAGAATGTCTGGTGGGGCAACACCTCTAACTTGAAGCAAAAGGGCATCATCACCTACAGTGGGTCACTGATCGTCCTACTCGTATTTCATTCACCATACCTGTCGCCCAGCTGTCTCGCCTTTCCGTCAAAACCCTACAAAGCAGATCTTCCAGGGTTGGTTATTCAATGGTTATAGACGTATTGCTTCCCAACTACCGTACTGGATTGTTCCATTTGCGATTGGTACGTTCTAATGTCTCTGTATCGCCTGCAACTCACGTCCACCAGCCTACGGCACATATACATACGGGACACGTTACGACGCTTGGCAAAACAGCAAGGCTGGACATGTTGCACTGCATGGAACTCACTAATCAGTCCAGCGTTGTTATTTTATATCTTTGGACTCGATAACATAAACTCGAAATTTGATGCGAAATACAAACTATGTTATGATGTATAATGTCCGGCTTAGCTGGGTGCATGACTAAAATTTGTGACCCATGCTTACTCAGATAGATTAAAAGTGAAGTGCATACAAATGCTTGCTCTGACCCTCGGTGCGGTTTACAGGAAATGTCTTCCATCCGTCCTTTGTTCGTCGTCGCCGGTATCGGAAATGGCTCAGGTTGTTTCTTGCAACATTTGATGCACCGCTGTTGTTGATCTACGTTAACTCCCATACAGGTACAGGGGCCTCCTCAGCGTAAGTCCCTCGGCCGCTAATCCAAGGCGCCGTGATTGACCAATAGCTCAGGCGTCTGTTTGGAAAGTTGGGCTACAGGGTTGCACTAATCTCTCGTGGTCCTGAGCATCTTAATAAGCTCGCTAATGAAATTAGTCGAAACGGTGGAGAGGTGCACTACAACCTAGACATCTTGGTTTTAATTCTGACTGATGAAATTGTTAACTCTTCAGGCTGCACCCTTTCCAGTTCCTGATTACACTCCAGCTTCAATCCGTTCGGCATTCTCCAATATCAGGAATCGTTTCCCCGTGGCAACTTCTCCCCTTCGGGTTGCTGTGTTCAATGCTGGCTATGGCCTATGGAAACCATTCTTGGACACAACCGAAGAGGAAGTTCGTGAATCACTAGATGTCAACATCCTCGCTGCGTTCACATTCGCTAGAGAAGTGATGCTCGAATTTGTCAAGAACGACTTCGAACAACCAAGCGAGGGTGGAAGGGGCGGCGCAAGGAAGAGGGGTACCCTCATCTTTACGGGGGCCACATCTTCGATCAGAGGCAACACCACCACAAGCACATTTTCTGTTGGTAAATTCGGTATCAGGTCTCTTTCCCAGAGTTTGGCCAAAGAATTTGGCAAGAGCAACATTCATGTTTGTAGTTATTGCATTTCCATTTCCCTCTCGCTGATGCGTTCCGCGGGTCGGTAGGTTGCGCATGTGAGTCGCTGGAATTCGAGACAGGTGGCGGCCACCGAATGTTGACTCTATAATCTAGACTATCATTGACGGCAGCATTCTCACTGACCGTGTGAGAGAGTATCGGGATGACCCTGCTTGGGAAGCCAATGTAGACGTCCGTCTCGATCCAGATTCAATTGCAAAGGTCAGCATACAATTTAGCATCACTGCGGAGAAAGTCAGCTTATCAATATATGCAGGCGTACCTCAACCTCGTTGAGCAAGACAGCTCGGCTTGGGCATGGGAGCTTGATCGTGAGCCTTGTTCACCCCTTGTTGCCGGGAATTCCTGCTCATTACGAATACGCATAGTGCGACCCGCGCATGAGAAGTGGTGAACGATTATCCGATTTCCGTAAATTTGTTCGTTTGTAAGACAGCGTTTGCACTGAAATATCATAACTTTAACCTTCTGGGAGATTGTTTTGACTCGAGCGGCCGGATAGAATCTAGGTTATTGGATCCTGGCCGTCAGCTAGAACGCCGAAATTTGATCAGCGACAGTGAGTGGCGGCACTGTTTCCACGCATTGCCTAGGATGATGTACATTTCACCGACCTGGGTACTTCTTCTCTTGATCCCCGGGAATTAACGCCGCTAACATCGGATGAGCTAGAAGCTCAGACGATGTCTGTCGTTCACAATGCGAATTATCCAAACCAAGTGTTCTGTTGACTCGGCACGCTTCCAATGTTTCATGTTACCATATCAAAGCGAGCGGTATAAAACCGTCCGCGCAATTTGATGCCTTCCAGTAACATCTTCTACCCTTCATTCGTGATCGCCTTTCAATCGGCATGAAATTAATTTTATCCGTCACGATGATCTCTTTTATTGCCCTACTAGCTGAGGTCGCTGCTACCGCTCCAGTCCATGGTTTTTCCCGGCAGCGGCACCATCGCCATGCAAGGATACACAAAAATGGCTTTGTTAACATTGAATAGTGAGGTCCATCTTTTCCCTCATGAGCTTACATTCTCAACGACTGGCGGCACTTCCTAGACAAACACCCCCGACCGGGGAAGGCGGTGGGGGATTGACCCTTGATTAGAACGATCACGACATCCTTCAATTTACACGCTTAAAGACCTCGAAAGTCGATACATCCCTGTCTTTCCCACATGCTCACGAGATGATACCGTGACGTGGCCTTCCTTTCGTTTGCCAGCCGGCGCTGTGCTGATGTATCTATGTATATTTATCTGTTTCTATACTTCCTCCTGTTTCTGTAGAATTTGTAGTACGCTTTCGCACCGCTTCCGCCTCCCTGTTTCGCTCGAATGATATCTCGTCACGAGTTATGGTTTTTTGCCGGTATTTCTGGGTTGTATACTCTGAGACCACATGTGAACATTCTGAGAACTTTCACACCCAAAAGAAAATCCAATCGGAAGTGTCATGTTCCGGCTCAATAATATTTGTGTGTGAAGCACCTCGGGTTGATCGCTCAGCAGAACGGGCGCCTTGATCATACCGTAACCCCAGTAGCGTGGCTGCCGCCATCGAATTATTGACCCGCCTTTGCGTATTCTCAACATTGGGTCACGTCGCTTATCGTTTTATTGTAATTTACCATTGTACTTGCCCATTCGATCGGCGGTTCGTTGAGCCACGTCCGAAACTCGCAATAGCATTGACATCATCGGCTGGGAGAAGTTCGGTCAGGGGTTGACTTTCCCGGTCTCGATCCTTCGAAATTCCCATGATTTGTCGGATGTCGCCTTGGAATTGAGCAACACCGTCGGGAATGAACAAGCCAACTCGCCGATAATTTGTGCCCACCGGCACTCCTTGTTGTGCTCCCCCGCATCGCTATGTGTGTGATCGGTATAGCCTGTTTCGCAAAAGATGTCCAACAGTCCCCGTTGCTTTTCTTCCTCTGGGTACAACGAGAACTGCCGCAGATCCCACGCGATACAGACGCATCGATCAGCGCTCAGTTGTAGCCTGTCGAGAATAATGCTCGGACGGCAGCGCGGCCATCATCGACGGAGCTGGTTTGTAAGAAGCACTGCATATATTGCCCTGCGAAAATCGCTACCAAGTGTGAAGGTGTCATGACCTGCTGTCAAAGTATTGCAACATTATGGGATCTGTGTGACGCAGCCCTAATAGCCGGTGGTCCCGGGTCGCCTCCGAACGACATACGCGAGTTCTAGTCTGGGACCGGGCTAAACATAACCTCGGTGCCTCTAGTGAAGCGACAGCCCTCGTAGTACAGTGTGAAATATCAGCTGAATATGTGAAGCTTGCTTAGTGGTTTCTCGGGCACTTGTGCAACATTTAGTCATCGCGAGCGCTCTGTGGGAGCTGCAATGTTGAACTTTAACTTACTTCGCTGAGGGCATGACCACACATAGATTGGGTCGCGGCCACACGAGTGCCCGGCCAGTCAGACATCTCGGAGTCGACGCTCCCTTGCCGTTGAACGTCCCATCCACTCTTCTGCCAATACGCGTGTCATATTAGAGTTAGAAAATAGTATCGCAGTATCGTGTACGAGGAAGGTGATATTGTACTTGTTTCGATTAGTTAAGAAAGTTGATGTTCCCGGTCACCGATCTATAGACACCACCTTAGCAACCTGATGCTCAGTACAGCGGGTTAGTATCTCATCGGACATGGCTCGCCTTTAGTGCACAAGAAACTGGTGGACATGGTGGCCGGAGCTCTTGTGTACCTAGGTTTCACACATGGAAATCTCGTTGTGGTCAACTGTGGCTGCGAAGGCAAGGTTCCTCACACTTTCTGCAACGGTTGCATTCGAAACTCGAGAACAACGTCGAAATCCGTTGGCGGGATTATACAAACGGGTTTACTGCGTCAGAATTGTTACACGTCCTCACCTGGTCTTCTTGATCGTGCCCTTCACGGCCCCCTCAATTTCTTCTCTTCTTCAAATACCTTCTTGACCTAAATTAACTGCGTTACCAATAAACAAACCGACCCGATTATTTATGCCCACCTGCACTAGGAATGCCTCGTCTGTGACCACCCGCATCCCCACATGCGCGAGCGCCTTGGATATGGTGTAGCATGCTTCATGGGAGATATCGGCTGCGGCGGCAGCTGCAAATTCCCTCGTATGGTTTCCTCCTCCGGGTACAGTGGGAATCGCTGCAAGTTAGCCGTACGAGTACGGAGGACGCTAGTCAGCCATAGCCTGTCCGGGAAGATGCCGAGCACGACATACAGAATCCGGGGTGCAGCGCGGGCATTACTGACGCTACTCAGTAAGAAGCACATTACAGACAAAGAACCCCATACAATAGGTGATATTTCCCTGCGAAAATTTCCAAGTTCGAGGTTATGGTTCCGCGGTAGTTAAATACGACTTACGAAATCCGTCGACGCACTTGAAATGCCCCACTCGTAGTCGATGGCCCCGTATCGTTTCAGAACGACATCTGCAAGCTCTCCGCCTATCAAATGCGCCACTTTCGTAAGAATCCGAGAATAAAAGCGACAAGTCGCCGCTTACCAAGCACCTTGTTTTGTACAAGTTCGTTTCCCACAGATTCGCTGGTGAACGTGACCTCGGTGGCAGTGGCAGCGGCAGCAGCCCTTGGGTGGGAAAGCTGTAGCACTATCGGAGACATGGTTTGGTACACGTACGTGAAACATGCTTTGACCCGAGCGGCGGTTTCATACACTTCCTTGGTTATGGGCGCACGTACCATCCAACTTTCAAAAGGTAGCACTCTGTCAGCAAATCCTTAGGGATGGGTACTCTCGGCGTACTTCACCGTGGCATTATCGGGTATGACTAAATACGCTCACTAAGGTCATGATTGCACGATAATAACGTTGTACGGACCGTTTGGTGCCCAATCTTTCCCATGGAAGATACCATGTACGCGATGGGCAGGTTTGATTTGCTGGCGTAAAAGCCCGATATTCGTGTACGCAAGAACGGCGGCGTCCAACGCGTTCTGACCTTCCCAAGGACTTAGACCAGCATGTGCGCTAGATATGAGGTGAGACTTCGATATCCCAAGGATCCTTGGTTGTATGGTATGTCTTACGTTTTACCCCTATAATCTACTTGAAATCGAACCATTGCTAGAGAACTGCTCAGACTGATCGAGTAAGGGGGACCTGGTGCCGGATGACACCTGCGCGGCCAGGATATCAGCGAGGGATGAGCTCGAACACGATTATATGCCACACATGAGACACACGTCCATGTCCTTGTAGGCTCCTTTATCCCACAGTCGAACCTTACCGAACCCACCCTCTTCGGCTACCAAAAGCTTTCAGCGACCACAAGCTGGATCCGACAAGGGCTCACCAGGGGTTCCGAGCAATATCACCTTACCATCAATGTTAAACCGCTGCATAGCAGCTTTAGTAGCACAGGCGACTGCTACACCTGCAATGCCAATCAAGTTGTGGCCACATGCATGCCCGATCCCGGGCAGAGCGTCCATCTCGGAATTGACGCCGAGAACACGACCTCCTCGACCATGTGTGTATGTAGCCACCCAGGCGGTTTCAAGCAGGTAATGCCTCTGAACATCCCATCCCTGCGCTTCCAAGAACTCGGTATATGTGTCATGGGCATAACTGGTGGAATGAAAATTTCAGCATGGCACTATCGTGTGCAAGACAGCATCGCACTGTTCTTCAAACATCAGCTCGGGATGAGCTAACATTTATGGTAAAGCAACGGAAGATGGTGTTCGATCAGCCGTGATGTGGGACAGATGGCGGATTCTATCGGTCTTACCGTGTATTTTGTCACTTAACTCTCTCAACTGAGGGCGGAGTGAATCGATCGTTTGCTCGATCACTTCGAGAATGTCAGGTCTGTAGACATCACCTGGGAGAAGTGGTGGTCTGGGAGGGTTTGTGTCCGGTCGCCATACAATATCATCAGACATAGTCAAAGAAGACAATTGCCATAACCGGAATATCAAGCGTCCCATGCATCTTCATGAGATCTCACCGAGAAAGTATCTAAGTGTGCCAGGGTTTGGACACGGTGTAAGACTGCTAGACACGCTTTCAACGCGGGTCAGTGACTCTGACACTGCATGTCTCCTCATTCAGTTTGTTTTTTCATTCCGCGCTTGGCGTGTCATAGGCTTCGACTTTGCGCAACAAGTCTTCCGGCAGGGATAATGAACACAGCTTTCCCCTACTATCATGAGGTTGCACGAGGTGCTGAATAGCCATCGCCTTAACCTTTACTCAGACACTAGGGGCCTGGTCAACTGGTACAACCCAATAAGACTTCACGTCAGAGTTACTAACGTGAATACAAAAGGAGGCTCATAACGTAGGCGGTATGCGTGATGGTTGCTAGTATGTGTTCAACGTTACCCTTTAATTTTACATTCCTTGTGGGGGTGTCGCCGCACAAGCTGCTTTCTCTTGCTGTTCGCTACGGCCTGCGCACCACTGTCGATAAGTATTCCTTCGTGCTTTGATCCTTTGCCTACTGACTTGTCATGGTCTGAATCCATCTGCTTAGGTATTTACATTTGACTCGATTATTAATCCTTTCGTCTACCACAGCAGATAACTTGATCAGCGCCATGTTCCTTCATCCCCTTCGCCCTCGAGCCTCCGTACGATAGCGATCAAACTGTTCTACGAGCACGTCAAAGTCTATTTCATCTTGTTCGCCAGCTTCACTCTGGCAGCTCTCTAGAATGTCACTGTGGATGATGCAGTTATGGCCGGCCCCGTTGTACCTGCATACCTACCATTCACAACAAACTGGAATCAAGGTAATGCATGCCCAGGATGCAGCGTGCGGCCACATGTCTCCTTCGCGTACAACGGCACATGGCATGATGCGACGTTCATTCCCACCTCTATCACTGTTCAAAAGTTTGAGTTCACAGTTGTACATATTCTTCATCCTTGCAAACAATATTCCCAATTCTGCTACGCTCACAGATGTGACTTTCACTTTGGATGGTATCCCGGTATCCTTATATTCTCATACCCCTTCGACGAGCTCGGATTTCGAATATAACAAAACGGTTTATGCCAACGATTCTATCCCATATGGCCAACACGCGATGCTGGTTACGCCCGCTTTTGATACTTTTTGACTACTTCGTTTATACGTGTGCCGCTTCGTCCCCTCCCGTTGGGCCAATCTCATTGATGCTTTATTAGCACGAATACCGCTAGCAGTCCATCACCGGAGTCAACTTCATCGGGGCTAAACATCGGAGCCATCGTCGGGGGCACAATTGGAGGGATGGTTGCCTTGATACTGATAGTTACGTCTGCTATATATTATCGGCGACGCAAGAGACGTACCACCGCAGTGGCACCTCCCGGAATGATTGCGAACGTGGTCGAACCGCTCGTTTTGACTTCCGAGATGGCCCCAGCGCCTACGCACAATAGGATATTGCCGATGCAAAAGATGCTCAGTCCATCCTCGACGCGGGTGTTGTCTTCGGAGCCTCCTTCTACCTCTTCGTCCCTTGCAGTACCTGGCAGCAGACATGCCGAGGTACTCGAACAAGTCGGGATGCTCAGGGGAGAAGTCGCCCGTCTCCGTCGTCTTCAAGATCGCGGCTGGGATGGCTCCGAACTAGGGTCTGAGGCACCCCCTGATTACCCCTCTCGCGACAGCTGAAAAAAAAAGTAACGATGCGACACCGCGCACAGGTTGGATTGCGGGCGAGGGCTTGCAGGACCTGTCTCTTAGGTCATCTCGGGGCTGCAACCAGAATATTCCGAGTCAAAAGATATTTGGCTTGTGGTTATTTATCTTGGCTGATAATTCATCATTGGCTGTTCCGTGTTTTGTGTCTGTAGTACATCATGTTGCCGTGCAGTTGTACCCTATCTCGCTCTTACACGGCGATTCGTTCTGATGCTCATTACATGTGGACCGCGACTCCTGTGCCAATCACACTACGAGGGCATCATCCCCTTTACGCGAAGGGCGGTGGCGACGTATCCGAGGTTAGATGTTTCTCCGGACCACTTCGGTCAATGCCCAGGTTGCAAGACTGTCAAGGTCGAGGACAGCCCAACATGATCACCAGGGCTAAAACACGGCATACTACCCTGTTCCGAAAAAGTAGGATAAACATGACAATAAGGTATGTACAAGCAGGTACACAACACAGCAGGATCGTAAGCAAGATCTCAAAAGTCAGACAACCAGACGAAACGAAAAAAAAAGAATCCCTTGTATAGATAAACCTAGGATGAACCATTCTTGACACGACTTAACACTCGTGATCGATGTTGCCGATTCTTTAAATGCACCTCGTAATTCACCAGTGAATCACCCGGCCCGGGGTTATACAGCTACGCATGCGGTGTCATCTCGGCGGTTGGGTTCAGCGGACCAAGGAGCCGACGTACCTTGCCAGGGCAATCCAAACACTTGATACGCCACTCTGGGGTTGCCTTGGGTGCCGATTTGCGTAGGATCGCCTCGAATTTATCGTCAGGATACCTGGCCTGCAGAGACAAGATCGAACCAGATAACCACGCGGGGATAGACTGTTCACTTGACGTTTGAGCATCAATAGCATCCGCGTCAGAAAACGTGTGGGCTCACGTATCCGCCGCTTGCAATCGAAGCGGGTTCTCCAGCAGGAGAGCTCAAGTTTACGGTGGCGGGCGGTCGAGGTGACTTGGCCTCGGGTGTCATCGGACGAGGGGGTGCAACCACAACAGAGCTGGCTTGACTCGCACCGTTCGTTTTCAGCGATTGTTGGGCAAGAGGTGTTTCGGAGACACTTGACACCGTTGACGCCGGGGATGCCGGTCGATCGTCTTCGGACGGTGGCACCGTCGCCGAGTTCGGCGGTCGTGTTGGCGCCTCTACCCACTCGGACTTCTGCCGGCTCGGTGTCTCCGTGCCGTCCGCAGTGGCCGAGTTCACAGCCCGACCACCACGCTTCTTGGAATTCGTTTTGCCCAGCTCTTCGTTTCGGAGGTTGAGGTGATATTGTGGATCTGAATTGTACTGCACTGGCCGTGGGCGTCGATGGCGATGCCAAAACTTGCCTAAAAGGTATCCAAGGTGAGCTTTGGCATGCATCAGAAAGTCATAAAAGACGGCCGGCATACCGCATGTTCCGCACTGAGACTTGTCGCCCAGAGGGCCTTTTCGCCGCCCAATCGCGATGCTCTCTGGACAGCCACAGTTGGAGCAGTGCCAAACACCGTTTATCACGTTAGCGTGTTGTCCATCAGCAAACTCCCTTTCTTTCGCTTCTCTCTCACTTTCCCTCGCTTTCTTTGCAAGCGCCTTGGCGTCTGGCGGTGCAGGTGCCGGGACCGGCGGAGGTGGGTCACTTTCGAGCAACGACGAGGGCAACATGGTGGCGGATTCCATGGCCGTCGTTGGCGTCAGGGCATTCACATGTGCACGCGGGTGGAGAATTTCGGGGGGGACATCGGGGGCCTTGAACAGCCCTTTTGGTTTCTTGTCCCTACCAAACGAGACTACCTGTGGTATTGACTGCTGGGGTGGTAATTGCAATGGCATGATTGGCTGCCCGTTCTCTGACGCCACCATATTTGCAATCGTCACTGAGGCAGCAGCCGCAGCCGCACGCCTGGACGTGGGCGCAGTCGCAGCGGCCGCAAGGGCAAGTGTTGCAGCGTCCAGCTCGGGAAAGCCGATAGCAGGGGTACGGTAAGTCCGGATGGGTTCGCGGTCCGGAAGCGCGATGCCACGACGACCGCGCGTGTTGCGTTTCCGCCGCTTGGTGAGCTCCTTTTCTCGTTCTTTTTCGTTCCGTTCAATCTCGCCATCACTAAGGTAGTTGAGAATGGGGGTAAAGGACTGGACTTGGTCCATTGCTCTCGCAGCAGAAGTAAGGCTGGGTAAGAAGGACATGCGGAGATCGTCATCCTGGACGGCGGACCCATCGCCAGGATGGCCTACGAGGAAGAGAGATTTCTGGTATACTTGCACTTGCTCTCGTATGCAGTGTGTAATGGCGGTCCTGCGAACGGGTTAAATATCATGACCGTATCCGTCCAAATGCGCATTCTCACTTGAACTCCCCACCCAGCCCCAACTCTTTAGTATATACGTCGGCAAATTGTTCGGGGGATGCATCCTGGTTCTCAAGGTCCCACTCGAATTGGTCATCCAACTTCATGGAGCCCACGATGATATCCAGCTAACACACAATCAATACGTCACCTGCGCCACCGAGATATGCACACACCTTGATCACTATTCTCAAGTCCTCAAATACCTTTTTCTCATCCACCTCGAACTCGTCCACCGTCCGCGGTCTCTCCTTACTCTTCCCGTTACTCTTGCTCATCTCGTCTGGATCCTCGATCTTGGTCATAATCTTGCGTTTCTTCCGTCGATTGGATGGCAGAATACGGGCCGGCGCCTCCTTCTTTGCACGTTTCCGCCATGAGTCCCACCACCTTATCGCCTCCTCGTCGAGAGATCCCCTGCCTACTATCAGGTCTTCATCGTCATCCTTCTCTGTAGGTAGCACGTCGGCGACACGCTCATGAAGAGGCTGCTGGGTGTGATGTACGACCTCGACATCCGAGTCACGTTGTTCCCCTTGGGGAGGTTCTTCTGACTGGGGTATCTCGATCGCAGGTGGGCTCCAGTCCGTGTCTATGGTGGCCGTATGCGCTTTAAAGTCGCTTAGTTGTTCTTGGATGGACTTTGTGATGACGCCGTGATAGGCGGGCGGGAGGGAATAATCCTCAACGAGAGTCTGTGCAAACATTTCTGGGGTGATGATCGGGTCTGGCAAGCAGAGGATGAGCGAGGAGGGCGCAAAGAGGGTTAGGCTGACCATTTAGATTCCAGACAAAGGTTTCGCGCATTTTGTGGTGCTCCACGTCAAACTCGAGCCGAACGGGTACGAGTTGCTCAGGACGGTTGGCGAGTTCGGGGGGTAATTTTCTCGGTCTGGGGAATGGTCAGCCAAACAGATGGGAGGAAAGTAAAGTAAAACTGACATGCGGATGCCTTCACGCCGGGCGCCTTTTTTCCTCGTCGCCATATTATCTGTTCGAGGTGGACGGGAATAGCGGACATCGAAGCGTTCTGGACGCCTATTGATGGGGAGATTTTGGGCAAAGTCTCTGTCCCACCATGCGAGTCTACCGCTTGGACCGGCTGTACGAAATTCCTGGAGCATGCGTGCCTGCTTGGCGCGATAAGTGGTGTCGTATGCGGAGTCACGGGCCATGACGTCTTTGAGGGCGGTGATTTCAGCGGGGGAGAGGGATGGGACGGGTTCCTGTAACTTGGGTTGCTTGGGGTCTGTCTGTGTGTCCTTGTCGGTGTCGTCGGAAGGGTCGTCGGTGGGGGGTTTCTTGTCTTGGTCTGCCGAGTCGGAGGCGTCTGCAGTTTTTTTTGGTGGGACATAGGGGATATAGGTGATTTTTGTGACGGCGGGGTTGAGGGAAGCGATGTGTGGGGGCAGTTTCTGACCTGGTGAGGTGCCAGGGATGGGTGGTACATTGACGGGTGGGGTGGGAGCAGGGCCGGGTATCTCGCTCATTTTGCGCATGGGAGGCATGGGGGAGCGGTGTGGAGCGGGGACGGGACGTGCGGGGGACTGCTGTGGTGGTTGGGAAGACTGTCTTTGGATGGGGGGGACGGTGCCGATATGTTGGACGGGGTTGTTGTCGAGGGTGATGAAGGGGGGTGCCGGGGCTGTTTGAATGGGGTGTGACTGGTCTTGTACGGGCTGTGGGTGCATGTCGAGACGGTGGATGGGCTGTTGGATGGGGGGGCCCATGAGAGCGGTGTGTGGTGGGCCGATGGGGGGGTTCAAGGAAGGGATTTGGGCTGGGAGGGTGCCGTTCAAAGGCGGCCCGATGGGGGGAGGCTGGATGGACTGTGGCTGGTGTGGCATTGGGCCAATAGACATGCGGGGAGACTGCTTGGGAGAGGGAATGCCGAGAGCGGAGCCAGTCCTTGTCGGGGGACGGTTGATTTGGATGGGGATGTGTGGCTGGATGGCCATGCGTGGACCGGATGCGGTGCTGGGACGAGAATGAATCTGGGCGAACTGTGGGTCGTGCAGGGCATGTATAGAGCGAGCTGAGGCGGAGGAGGCGGGTCGTTCGTGGTCATAGTGAATAGCGTCAAAAGGGATACGCAAGTTTGACTGGTGCTGTAGGAGCTGTGCTGGGGTGAGGTTGAGGTTGTGGACGTTGTTCTGGTTGTGCTGGTTGTGTGCGATGAGCTGAGTGGGCGACACCGCCGTCGGGTATCTCTGGAGGATGTACGCCATGTCCTGCTCATTGCTCTGCATGTCCGCGCTCGATTCAATGGGAGGAAGAGAGAGAGAACCACTTTCCCACGGTACATGGGCAATCGCCACTCCATCGCAGCGCCGCTCGACCCATTCCTCGCCGACGTCGCGCCCGACATCGTCTGCGAGTCGAGGTAAACGCGCGCGCATATTCACCGCCAACATTTTCTTACGTCCAGCAGCATCGGACACGCTCGATTTCTCAAGTCGGTTCGCTGCCACCACCGCAATGGGCCGCTCGTGCTCAAAATATTCATCAAACACGACCCAGCTCTGTCCCTCGCCGCCTACCACAGGCGCATAAAGCGTACGTCGTCCCCCGCCCATCGCCAGACACTCCCTCACAGCCCCACAGTCGACAGGGACGCTCTCCGCGACGTTCCCAACGTCTACGTCTACCACGCGGTCGCAGAGACCGACAAAGCAGCCTATCTCCTCCGCCAGTGGATCGCAAGCAACCTCTATGATCGCATCAGGCACGTGCTCATTTTTACCAGCCGTCCCCGTCCAACCCAACTCAACCGCTTCTCAGCACTCGTCCCTTCCTTGCCGCCATCGAAAAGAAATGGATCGTCTACCAGCTCCTCTCCGCCCTCGCCCTCGCTCACAGCCAGCACACGCCCCATGGTGACATCAAGTCCACCAACATCCTCGTCACTTCCTCAAACTGGATCTATCTCACCGACTTTGCTTCTTACAAACCTACTCGTCTCCCACTCGACGACCCTTCCGACTTCTCCTTCTTCTTCGACACCTCCGGTCGTCGCACTTGCTACATCGCGCCAGAGCGCTTTTACAAGGCGGAAAAGGACTCTTGCGTGCCATCAAACGATCCCGTCACAGAGCAAATGGACGTCTTCAGCGCCGGTTGTGTCGTCGCAGAAATATTCCTCGAAGGCGCACCCCTCTTTTCTCTCAGCCAGCTCTTCAAGTACCGCGAGGGCGAGTACTCGGTAGACGCTCACCTCGCCGCCATCGACGACATCGGCATTCGTGTAAGTCCCTCCTCCCCTCCCGTTCACTCCCCTGACCACACCAGTCCATCGTACAACAAATGATCGCCCTCGACCCCTCCGCCCGTCCCTCGTTCGGCACCGTATTGGCCACCGCACGCGGTCATGTGTTCCCAGACGCGTTTTATGCCTTTCTCCACGAGTATGTCGCATCCATCAGCGAACGCCCTGCCGCGTCTCCCTTTCCCTCTACCACTCTCCCCACCAACAACAAGGACCATGCGCTCACACCCGGCGCACCCGACGCACCCATCAGCGACAGCGATCACCGCATAGACAGAATCTGGCACGACTATGCCTCCGTTGAACCCTACCTCGTCTTGCCACAGCACACCGACCATGCAGACGTCCGAGTCGACTATGCCACCCCCGCTCCCACTACGCTGCATCAGGTTCGCCTTTTGTCGTGGTCTCATACGCCTGCTGACAGTTCAGACCAGGACATTTTTCCTGTCGCGCTCCAAATTCCGTCCTACACACCATCATCACTGCCAACCCCCGCAGATGATGGACCTGCTCTCATCCTCCTCTCCCTCGTTCTCGCCAATATCAGAAATTGCTCTCTACCCTCGTCCCGCATACGTGCTCTCGACGTTCTCTTGGCACTCTGTACCCACCTCACCGACGAATCTAAACTAGATCGCGCCGTCCCCTATGTCGTGGATCTCTTGCGAGACGACGCGGCTACCGTGCGTGCAGCCGCCATTAAAACGCTCATGCAAATTGTGCGTGTCACGCTTACTACCACCCTTAATCGACACTGAATCTGCTCCTAGTTGATGACAGTCACTGTGATCACACCCTCCAACGTCTCCATATTTCCAGAGTATGTCATCCCAAACGTCCGCGCTCTCGTCCAAGACCCGGAAGTCTCCGTACGAGCAACCTACGCGCAATGCATTGCTCCCCTTGCCGACACGGCGTTGCGTTACCTCGAAATGGGCGCGTCACTCAAGACCCACGGCGTCGCCTCTGGTGTGAAAAATGACAGACAAGACTATGACGAACTCCACTTTGAAGTACGTTTTGTGTCGTGCCGCCAACTTTATTGACCTCCTGCACTAGGTGTCGTACGATGCGTCTCTATACGACTTACATCTGTCCATCCAAGAACAACTCGCTTCGCTGCTCATGGACCTGTCTCCCATCGTGAAGTGTGCCGTGCTGCACAACATCAGCGCGCTCTGTATCTTTCTAGGCCGCCAAAAGACAAACGACGTCATTCTTAGTCACATGATCACCTATCTCAACGACCGCGACTGGTTGCTCAGGCATGCCTTTTTTGAGAGTATCGTCGACGTCGCCGCCTGTGCTGGCGGACGAAGTCTGGACGAGTACATCTTACCATTGATGGTGCAGGCACTCTCGGGTAAGTACCCCCATCTGACCGACGCATGATGTGTTGACCGCAGCAGATGTCGAGGAGAGCGTCGTCGCACGCGTCTTGTCAGCTCTCACCAGCCTATGTGAACTCGGGCTCTTCCAAAAGATGCGCATATGGGAGCTTATGAGTGCGACCCTGTGCTTCTTTTACCATCCTAATGTTTGGATACGACAAGGTCCGTTTGTCCTCTCGGTGTTACATTTCACTCCAACCCGTTTGTGATCAGGGGCCACGGCTTTCATCGTTTCAGCAGCAAAGCATCTCCAGCCGAGCGACGTGTGGTGTATCTTGTACCCCTCTTTGCGCCATCTTCTGCGTTCAGACGTGAGGGAGATTGACGAGCAGAGCTTGTTGACAGCCATGAAGTCGCCCGTATGTAGCATGTGTCGCCACCGTCGACAGCGGACTTATATATATCGTATAGTTACCTCGACCGGTCTTCGATGGCGCAGTGCAATGGGCCATGAAAGCGGAGCGCACGACATTTTGGCGAACTCAACGGCGGCCTGCGACCAAAGTCGAGTCGCCGCGGGAGAGTATCGTTTCAATGCGCAAGATAGGAACCAATAATGCTGCAAAGCAGAACAGAACAGAAGAGTACGTATTTTCTAACTAAACATCGTGGGTCACCCCCCGACTGTAGTACAGGGATGAGACCCAGTGGTCCAAGCTTCAGAATTTGGGTATGAGTGTCGCTGATGAGGCAAAACTCGTCGCCATGCGCGATTATATCCTCAAACTCGCCAATAACGCCTCGAGGTGGGTCCAAGACGTACATCTGTGCGACTCATACTTATCCGAGTCCCCTTAGCTTTGCCTCTCGCTTGCGATTGGAGCCCGACTATGAGAAGATCATCCGCACGATGAGAGACGTTGAACTCCAGAAGCTTTCCGTCGTCCCCCAGACCGTCTTCTTGAAATCACGCTCTTCTACCGACCTCTCTCGTTTTTCCCGCCGATCGAGCGATGTACCGGCTCGACTTGGAACGCCACGGATGAGCCAGGCCACCAGCATCGATCATCCGCCCAATACACCAGCGTCTGACGAGCTGCGACGCCGTCTCGTGACAATGAATAGCTCCAGTACTCTGAACCTTGCTGCGACAGCCCGCGAGCGCACAGGAAGTGTCTCTGTACAGCCAACTCTGCCTCCGGTAACAACCACGTCCGGCCTGACTCCTCCGAATCCGCTCCCTGCGCATGATCGTCCTAGCAGCCCCACCGATTCGGTCATGTCCACCACCAACTCATCGGTACTCCGCGCACCGCATAGGCTTCAAATCGGGAGTGCGGACGGGCAAAAGGCTGCACCAGCTGTCGGGTCGTCCAACACGAACGCCGTCGGTGTTCTTGAAGCGCCTTCACGCATGCGTTCAGAGTGTTCGCCAGAACGTTCGGGACGATCGTCGCCAGTGGGGCCTACTCGCTATAGCCAGGCCCTTCGCCCACGCGTCATGTCAGTCACCACCTATGGTGAGTATTACCTCTCGCCGTGTTTGTGCAATAACACATGGGTACACAGATATTCAAGAAGTGGGAATCAACGGTTTGCTCGAGAGTCTGTATTTGGACAACAACCGGGAACTGTTACATGATTTTGGTCCACGCGTGCACGAAGGACCAATTCGTCGTCGGAATGCTGCCCGCCAGAGCTTCATCGCCCGAGACAATGGAAACCGTCGCGTTGAAGCCACGCTCGTAGCCCACCTCCATTCCCACACAGATTGCATCACAGGGCTCGCCGTCGCCCCCGACCACTCGTTCTTTGTCTCTGCCTCGGACGACGGGAGTGTCAAGATCTGGGATACGGCGCGATTGGAGCGGAGCGTAACGAGTAAACCACGGCATACGTATACACAACACCATGCGCGCGTCAAGAGCCTATGTATAATCGAAGGCGCACACTGTTTCGCAAGTGCGGCAGAGGATGGAAGCGTGCATGTGGTGCGCGTGCACATGAACCAGTCGGGGTCGCTGCCCAAGTACGGTAAGCTGTCGGTCGTTCGAGAACATAGAGTCGAGTCGGCCAAAGAGCATGTCACTTGCATGTCTCATTTTAATACTGGTACGTCGTTTTTGGCGTGTATGTGCCGTAATGAACATGTCGAGCGACGTCAAATTTAGATGTGGCATCGAATTTGGTGTATGCAACGACGCATTCCGTCGTGGTCACCCTCGATCTGCGGACGATGCGCGTGCTGCAACGATTGGAGAACCCCCGCCATTTTGGTTCCATTACATGCATGTGTATGGATCGGAAACGAACGTGGATCGTTGTGGGTACGTCATCGGGGGTGCTCTCACTTTGGGACAAGCGGTTTGGGTTGTTGCTCAAGAGCTGGCAAGCGGGACGGTCTGGTGATGGTCGAACGGCGCGAGTGCACCGGTGTGCCGTGCACCCTACCAAGGGTAGAGGGCGTTGGGTGATGGTCGCGGTAGAGACATGGAAAGGTAACCCAGAGCCCACGCCATCAACGCTGATCGAGGTCTGGGATATCGAGAGGACGGTTTTGGTGGAGAGTTTCGTCACCCGAACGGTGGCGTCGGCGTCGGAGCCGGTACCAGAGCCCGAGGAGCAGACGGGAGCCGATGCGGAGTTGAGTCCAGCCACGGCCATCGCAGCTCTCGTAAACTCGCATTACCCAGGTGGGGCAGCCTATCCCAGTGCCGGACTGCCGCGACGGGACCGCGGGCCCTCGCAGAGCATGCAGCGAGACGACTCGTTACCGGCGCCATCGCCCGACGTCCGTGCACTCCTCGTCGGCCTCGACTTTGGGGGCCACCCCGGGATGTACCGTTCCGAGATTGTGGACCTGTCATCGGATGTACCGAGTTCACACCGGAATCGCGGGTTCGTTGTCACTGGGTCAGAGGATCGGCGAGTGAGACTGTGGGATGTGGGCAGGGTGGAACGCACGGCGGTATTGGTAAGTGCGGACCCTGAGTATGAACGGCCGAGTTATAGGTACGGGATGTCGATGTCTGCGTTGTATGTCGTACTGACATGAGCGTGGTAGCACTGTCCGATCGTCCAACGATGCGGTGACCAGTTACGTCGAGACGTGGGTGGCCTCACCGAGCGCGGTGAACCAGACCAACCGAGCCCCACAGCGGATGTCGACGATCACGCATCACCAACAGCATTTGCTCAAGTCCCATCAGGACGTGATTACTGCACTAGTGTGTATTGATGCGCCGTTCCGAGGCGGGGTCGTAAGTGGGGACCGGGCAGGGGTGCTGAAAGTCTGGCGGGTTGGATCTGGTGATCAGACTTAGATTTCGCTTGGGAACTCTGCTTTACACTAGAATGAAGTATTACTACCTTGTTGCCAAAGATCACGTGCTGTGTTTTCTTTTCTTTTCTTTTCTTTTCTTTTCTTCATTATTTTTCGTGAAACGTCCAAAAGTAGAGTCAAGATATCGAGTCAGTCGATGCTAAGATTGCTTGCTCGACCCCGCCCCAGCTTGTATCGCATTCCACACCATTCGTGTAATAGATATATTCTTTCCTCCCTGCTCGCCCTGCACAGAAGCCCACGCGCAATGTCATCTGACGTAGTGTCCTCGCAGCCAACTACACTCTCAAACGGCCCACATCCAGGTCCTGGAGAAGAAAAGAAACAGCAGCCAAAAGAAAAGAAGGACAAGGTTCAGAGCACCGCATCGCAGTATCCGCTCGAGGTGTGTTCGCTACTGTACTACGCTTTTTGATGGTGGACAGCGATGACGACGATGGTGCTTGACAGCTCCAACCAGCGCCCGAGTACATCGATCAGCGCATCCAACTGTTTGAACGGTTGCGTGCAGAGTATGACGAGTTTGTCAGGGGTATGTGTACTCTTCTCATTCGGTTTCCTCTTTTGACGCATTGAGTTTTCTTCTGTAGTGCAACCCAGAGGACCGATTACGATTACTATGCCGGATCGGTCAGAACGGAGGGGGACGAGTTGGGAGACAAGTCCGTTGGACGTTGCAAAAGAAGTCTCCAAGAGTCTCTCGGAGCGCGCCGTGATCGCAAAGGTGACTCTAGATAACCACATCCTCTTTTATTCGAAACTAACCCACAATCCAAAGGTCGATGGCGTCCTCTGGGATCTCGAACGACCGCTCGAGGGATCGTGCAAGCTTGAAGTGCTGGACTTCGAGCATCCGGAAGGTATGGAGTGTCATCCCTGGAAGTTGTCATTGATCGCCGTTTCGGTCAAGGTAAACGCGTGTTTTGGCACTCGTCGGCGCACGTTTTGGGAGAGGCTGCCGAGAGACATTATGGATGCCATCTTTGCATTGGGCCGCCGACCGACGATGGGTTCTTTTATGAGATGGCGATCGAGGAGAGGTGTGCTGGGGTCTTTTTTTTCCCCGCGTGTTGCTGACCTACGATTTGTTAGAGTGGTCACCAACGCGGATTACCCTGCCCTAGAAAAGATTGCCGAGATTGCAATCAAGGAGAAGCAAAAGTTTGAGAGACTAGTCGTCTCAAAGGAGGATCTTTTGAAGATGTTTAACGTATGTTGATGCACAGGGTCATGCGTGTCACTGGCGGCTGATCGACCGGTGGCAGTACAACAAGTATAAGAAATACCTTATTGAGACCAAGATACCAGACGGGTCTTCTACCACCGTTTACCGTTGCGGACCAATGGTTGATTTGTGTGTTGGGCCTCACGTCCCTCATACCGGAAAAATCAAGGCGTTCATGGTCACCAAGGTCAGCAGTTGAGGGTGCAACTCTTTTTTCGAATGACCCAATCCTCTTCAGAATTCTGCATCCTACTTCTTGGGAGATGCGAAAAACGATTCCCTACAGCGTGTATACGGCATCTCCTTCCCGGACAAGAAACAATTATCGGATTACAAAGCTTTTCTAGCAGAGGCCGCTAAACGCGATCACCGAAAAATTGGCAAGGTAAGATTCGATCGATGACGATGCAGATGCATCTTGTTTACCCCACATTCCAGGAACAAGAGCTGTTCTTTTTCAATGATCTCAGCCCGGGGAACTGTTTCTTTTTACCCCACGGCACGCGGATCTACAACACGTTACTCGAGTTGATAAGGGTGCGTACCTTTTCTCCGAGATATTTTTGCACAGCGCTGAGCACTAGCGCAGTCAGAGTATGTCAAACGTGACTACCAGGAAGGTGAGGGTCCGGTCCAGACACTGCCTTGATCTCTCGTCTGATATCGCCACGAGTGATCTCGCCTCTCATGTACAACTCAAAGCTGTGGGAGACCTCTGGACATTGGGAAAATTACAAGGACGATATGTTTACGCTCGAGGTCGAGAAGGAAAAGTGGGCCCTGAAACCGATGAATTGTCCCGGTCACTGCCTCATCTTTGGTGCTCGGGACCGGAGCTACAAGGAGTTGCCGATCCGGATGGCTGAGTTTGGTATTGTGCACAGGAATGAGGCCTCCGGCGCACTAACCGGTCTGACCCGCGTCCGACGCTTCATGCAAGACGATACACACGTGTTCTGCATGCCGTCACAGGTAAGTTCATGCAGTGCAAAAAAGGAGGGTGGCGTGACTAGTCTTGTTTTACAGATCACTTCGGAGATCGAGGCTTTGTTTGATTTCATGCAGCATGTGTACGGCCTCTTTGGATTCGAATTCCGCATGGAATTGTCTACGCGTCCCGATAATTATATCGGAACAATAGAAACGTGGGATGTCGCCGAGGCTGTCAGTTTATTGCCCGTTTCCCGACAATCACAATCACATGTTAACCCGGCACATTGTATAGCAATTGAAGGAGGCCCTGGACAAACAATACCCCGGGCAGTGGTGGGTTAACCCAGGCGATGGCGCCTTTTACGGCCCGAAGATTGACGTTTTCATCAAAGACGCCCTACGGAGGTCATTCCAATGCGCGACTATCCAGCTTGACTTCCAGTTACCGGAGCGGTTCAATCTCAAGTACCGCTCCGCGGAAGAAACGTCATCGAGGCCAGTGATGATTCACCGTGCCATCTTGGGAAGTTTGGAGCGGTTCATTGCCATTATCACGGAAAACTTTGGTGGGAAATGGTAAGTGGTATACGGAACATGTGCATGACCGGATGACGCACGATCGGGGGGTATACACAGGCCATTCTGGCTATCACCTCGCCAAGTGCTCGTGATTCCTGTTGCTGTTCCGTACGTGAGTCATGTGCCTTTCTTCTGATTGTCTGCGATACTCAAGATGGTCTTGGCGTACATGCTGTGTGTAGAAGGAGTATGCGCAGGAAATCGCGGATAAGTTGACCGCGTTGGGGTTGTTCGCTGACGTGGACAATGGCGCTGACACCCTTCCAAAGAAGATTCGCAACGGCGAAATCGCACAATACAATTTCCTTTTGGGTAAGTTTTTCAATGCGCGGCCTCTTGTGGAACGGATCCGTTCCGACCTTCATTTTTAGTCGTCGGCCAAGAAGAACTCGATAGTCGGTCGGTCAACGTCCGAAACAGGGATGATGTGGGCACAAAAGCGAGGGCTGAGATTGTACCACTAGACGAAATCACTAGCAAACTCGTCGCACTCAAACAATCGCGACGTCTCGAAAATAAACTCGCTTAAAGGTTTAGAGTAGTTTAGATACAAAATGGCACAGTCGGGGTGGTCATGTTGTTCGTGATGGATCGGAGCGAAGCTATCACAAAGAAGAATTCCGAACTGATCCGAAACGCGAAAAAACTCGGAGCCAAGACACGTTTTTTCTTTTTTCGTTATGCGGTGATCCCGCCCATGAACTGGTTCCGCTGTGATCGGATTGAATCGACAAGGCTAAGGGGAAAACGTTACAAAAACGTACCAGGGCCTGGATGGCATCGCGCTCCGTTGGCGGCAGCCCGTTGATTTGATCCTGTGTCAGACTCAGTACCTGAAGTAACATTTGCTGTGGAGATACAAATCAATCGGTGTTAATAGCTATCAGACTCCATACACTCACGCGCTGCGCAGGATCTATACTGAGGTCTGGTACCGAGCTTGGTGGCGCTTGTGCGGAAGGGGCCGGTTGGGGTGGTGGTGGCGGTGGTGGTCGATAGTAGGCATGCTGCGGTGCCATGTGCGGGGGTTGTTGATACATACTTGGGCCTGCCGGTGGAGGGACAGGCATTTGAGGGGGTAGAACTGGTGTCGAGTGTAACGGTGGAGGCTGTTGATACGTTGGCATTTGAGGTGGGGCTGGCTGCGGAGGTCCCGCAGGTGCAGTACTGCCCACAGTGGCTTGCAACATGCGCTACAGACAGCGGTTCAAAAAAAAAGGTACTTCTCGGGCGGATCGGCAGTCGTGCACCGCAAGGTCACACATACCTGAAGGACCGTCTGATCTACGATCTTGTTCAACAACAACGCCTGGAAGAGCGCATAGGCATACTGAGGGTGTGCGATCAACAGCGTTCGTGCTTGTTCAGGATGGGTAATCACAAATGCCTAAAGGAAAGAATAAAAAAGAAATCGATCCACGGTCGACGTATGATTGGTAAAACTGTCGGACATGTTTCTGGAAACCTCTGCACACCTTCATTTGTGCCAGCACTTCCACTAACTGGGCTGGAATCATCGTGGCGAGTGTCTGACTGATGCAATCTAATGCGGTAGAGCCGGGGGGCACGGGAACACCAGCAGGCAGGGAGGACAAAAAGGCGGACGGATCTTGAAGCTTCTGGTCTCTATGATGATCATAATGGTCTCTGTCGCGATCGCGGTCGCGGTCTCTGTCTCTGTCGCGATGACGATCACGCCAATGTCCTCTTGGGTCACTACCGTCTAGTAGTTCGCCTCGTACTGTAGTTTTGCCTTCGAGAAAAGGGTCCGAGTCCGCCAAATCAATTCGCAAGGGACGTCCGCCAACATCGACATTGTTGAGGTTTCGCACAGCGGAAAGGGCGGTTTCATGGTCTTGGGGGACACGAGAATCGATGGGAGATACGGGTTTGATGGATGCACAACGAGTCGGGACAAAAAGGTCGGGACGGGTCAGACAACTGTCAAGAATCCAAGGAAAAGAGATGAATTGGATGTACCAGCAAATTCACAAAAGCCGTAACCTCTAGGTTTTCCCGTTTCTCTGTCGAAGACGAGCCTAAAGCGGTGTGAGGGGGAACAAAGAAGGATGACCGAGAGTCACCTAAAACCAACGACATGACCGACGGACTTGAAGACATCGATCAGCTGTTCCTGTAGAATGCTCAGGACATACGACAAGAAAAGAAGAGGAAGAACACTTTCCTCGCCCATGTTGTAGGGTACATTTCCGACTATGTCACATGAAGCTGAACATGCACCAGTCAAAAGACGACCCACGCACCAAAGACCACTTTGCTCATTGCTGGTGGTGATGGGAGAAAGAGTTGTCGAACGAGTCGAACGAGACGAATGCGGGTGGCAGTACTGTCGTGACCTGGATGTCACAACGAAGACGATTTTCTTGAGCGTGACCTATCGAACAAAACCATTCCATTGCTTTTGCTCCACTTTGCTCCACGCCCTTCGAGTACATTCCACACTCGAGCTCACTCATCTAGTATTTCGAATGCCCGAACATGAGCTCATCGCTGTATCGCGATACTCGGGCACTGCACTGTTGTTCTTTAGCTGACTGGCTGTGATGACTCCAACAACCTGTCACCTCCGAGGTCTGGGCACTTATGACTTGCCAGCACAGCTTTTCTTATGCTATGCCATTACTCAGCTCTTTCGTATTTCCCGGAAAGCCGAAACGACTCATTTAGGACTGGAGGGTGGAGGCATATATAATGAGTTCGGACTTTTGATGATGAGCCGAACACGTACTCGCCTCTTAACACATACGCTCAAGATCCTTCTATGACCCCTATCTCTACTGTCTTAATCAAACGCAAGCTGTCTTCCCAACCCACTCAAGAAGATCGCTTCCGAGCGCTGGATCGTGCTCTGGCTCGCAGATATGTGCTCCACATCCTACGCGAGCAGAACGTCGCTCTGGAGAGGAGGGTACGTCAAGGTAATCTCGTCTACAAGCCTAGGTATGCTGGCTCACCAACCCAACCCCAATTTGCGCAGCTTACTGATGCGATTTCACAGACTTGAATTGTGCGACGATCCCTCTTCGTCACGCATCACTGCTACCCTCGAACTCCCTGGCATCAAATCAGACGAAGTCAAGGTTCATCTCGACAAGAACGACCTTCTCCTCATTTCTGGGGAAAGACGGCCTAGAGTTCCCTCTGACCAGGGAAGTAATATTCAATATCTCGCCAAGGAAATCAAATACGGCTGTTTTGAACGTGTGCTCCATGTGCCAAAGGGTACCATGGTACGTTTTGACTCACTCTTCCCGTCCATCCTGTGCAGGCATAAACATACTTCCTTAGATGAGTACCATATCTGCATCGATGAATGATGGCCTTCTTGTCGTCTCATGGCCCAGAGTGCCATCAGGTACTGCAGCTTCCAGCGATGACACCACTTCTCATTCTTGATTTCGTTCTTCTCGGACATTGGCTATGCTATATTCTATTGTGGGCTGTTCGCTCTAATTCTTACCCTAGAAATGTTTTGTATTTACTCTTGGACCTGGTGACTATATTGTACTTAGCATTCACCCCAGCTCTCATGAACTCTTGTGTATTTGATTATCCTTGTAGACATGACTTTTATGAGACATCTGTTATCTGCAAACCCCTAGTTATCTATCTATTAAGGCGACTCTTTCTCCTTTCATGGCAGGCTGTTCTTCATATAGCTGCCCTGGAGATTCTAACGGTTTTGCACGGCTACTATGGAACAATGTTGAACGGCAAAATAACCGGTTAGTTCCAAGCTGTGGACAAAAGTCGACTGTTCCGATGCGACTACATGTTAAATTGGCCGGTGTCTACGGAGAAACGTTCGGGTACCCTTGAATTCAGGAACAAAGGGCAGTGAGCGTGAGCCGTCCGTTGCCTATATGATGGTTGGCGGCTTCGCGCACACACCGGGCGCGCGGCGATCAACACCCGCCCTGCAGTGCTTACCATCCAATTATCCGCAGTATGCTCGCGCTCGTAGAATTGGGAAGCATGTGAGAATTGGGAGGCGGGACCAATATTGCCACACGTTGCCGCGAGAGCGAGTCAGATCACCGGGACATAGTAAATTCATATCGACTCCAGTGTATGACTCTGCCACCTATAATTTGCAACGGTTGATCGGGTGAGTCATGCTGCCCAGGTGGGAATAATGCCAGAAACCCCAGAAACCCCTGAATGTCTGTTTAAGTTCTCGTAGAGACACCAGAAAGTGTGGCACGTAACCCCAGTCGGACATATAAAAATGGCCTACCTGATCATGATGAGCGGCTTGGACTTGCATAAATCAATTGACTGGACTCTGCGAGCGTAGAATATCTAGCGTCCAGGATTATATCAAAGGGATCATACGGTTCGTTGTTGTCAAGTTGGAAGCGTGGCATTCAACCGTTCCAAAATCTTGCCACGACCCACCCGCGTTATTTCTTGCCGGTGGCATCCTGTGCTCGCCAGTACGCCGACGCGTGGATTTTGCGGATGCGTCATTCCCCCGTCCACCAAACTGGAGTTGCGTCCAACCAAATGGAATTTAAACGTTGGGTATTTGGTGTTCAGGGACTAGGACAAGCTCTGAGCAAATGTTCCTTCCTGAGCAACAGGAAGGAGAATCTGTGTCCTGTGGACACTTTGCGCTGTGTCGCAATGAAATCCCATTAGCGGTTATGACTCACAAGCCAGGAGCGACGGGCTGCGCTTCCAAAGTAATCGTGCGTGTCATTAAAGTCGCCGACGCAGGACGCTGGTGAATCCAACCGTCCAATAACAGTTCCCCAGGCCAAAATATACACTTGAAGTAGGGAAAGGTTATCCTCATTCCGGCATTCTGATGTAACTGCCTTTGTAAGCGGGGAGGGCCAGGGGGCTCCCTTTTTACTCTACTTAGTCAGAATTGTCCGTCAGTCAGAATTGTCCTTACATAGGGAGTATCCCCTAACGGGACAGAAATGGATACCAAAAAAAAAACAGCCTTTGTGAATATAGGCACATCTTAGCGTGATTGCCATTGACTTCAAGGAACGAAGTTCCGCTTACAATCACCTCCTGTGCCAGCGCTGGGATTCAGCACCGCCGGCAATGTTCCAGCCACGATACTTAGAGCCCTGACATTAGTTGCACTTACTCCTGTGCTGCCATGTGTACAGAATGCGGGTATGTTGATGATATGCCCATGCAAGCCGACTTGCTGATACACTGAGGCATCAGTACTCTATTCAAAAAAACTGTTGGCATGCAGTGGCTTTGCTTCGGTGGCGATGGCGATATTCCACATTTGGATTGATTATGCGATTGTGTTGATCTCTGATTGATAGTTCACATCAAGACCGAGGGCGCCGATGCTTGGTTATTACGGAAGACTGAAACTTGGTAGCAACGTGAGTGACTGGTAGGTGAATTTGAAAACATTCATCTACTAACTAGGATTCTTCTACTCGAATGCCAAGGTTGATTTGGAAGACACATGCTTTTGACAGCCTGAAGCATTGTTCAAACGATATCATAAGCGACAAGTCAACTGGCAAGCTTTGGATCGTCTGTAGCGGTGGACATCCCATGTGATGGTACAGGTTGAGAGTCAACAAGTTTAGCAGGGGGTGTATTTTCTGCTTGTGCCTTCTTCACCCGTTCATCAAAGTCATCCTTATTAAATGAAGAATCGCAGCAACTACCACAGCACCCTCGCGGACCACCGCAGCATCGTACATCGGTACCGAACGGATCTGCATGAAGGCAAGGAAGTACGTTCGGTTTCAGTAAAATTAGGGAATAGGGAGTCTGCTGAGCTTACGGGTAATGCACCAGCTTGCGAGTGCCGAATAAATGCACATACCTGGCAGAGATCATTATCGGACGAGGACAAGACGAGTGAATAACCGCCGACCACAGAGCCCTCCGGCGACGCCAGCATCAACCTCGGCCATTTTGTCAGTGTGAATGAAGCGTCAAGGGGGGCGCAGCCGAGAGTGTTGTGGTGTGACCAAACAGCCCAAGTCGGTCAGCTCAACTATACAACGAACAGGACTCTTACTGCTACCCAAATATCCATCCTGCATCCTTCATCGTGGTCATGTCCGGCTCTGAACCAAAGTGGACCTTGGCTCACGGGTTTTGTGCGAAATTCAATGTCTCCGCGTCTGGTCTGATCCGTCTCAACCTATATCTTACCTTGTGAATCTAACCTACGAATCAATAGAGCTAGCGTCCCGGTTGAAGAGCGAACACGATGTCTCTCTGGCCATGCTACAGCTCGCAGTGTCCGATTTGTCGCGTTTAGCAAAGAGTCTCGGTGATGTGACTGGCAGTCTTCCGAGTTATGACCAGAGGCAGTGCGAGCTCGTAAGTTGTATGCTTTATCGACAGAAGAGCTTTCATTCATACTTCTAGATAGCAACTTAAGGCTCTGGAGAAGAGCATCGAAGAACTCCGTGCGACCTCAGCTACTGCCCCCAGGTTCTCATTCAAGCGAAAGCCTTCGAAGCCGAAGCACTCGGCTGGACATGAATGGGTCGCTGGGTCTTCTCTCATAAAGGCACAGTCAACTCAGATCGAGTTTCCAATGGCCTTGACTAGGCTCTCTCATCGCTATTTAACCATCCTCGACGTCCCCCTTTCGGACTCATCGGCGGAGGTTTCGGTGTCCGATCTTGATAGCTGCATTGTGAATCTGTTTCCTAGAGAGCAGGATCAAGCGAAGATCACAGCGCTCTATGTACAGCGCGTCCATAAATCAGTTATTTTGCTGCCGCACGTCAGCGGGAGTATCATCCTCCACGATTTATCGAATTGTGTAGTCGTGGTTGGCTGTCAACAGGTAATAGATGACCGCCATCGTTTTCTTACTTTTCATTTCTGATTGACCGTTGCTCGTAGTTCCGTATGCACGATTCAACAGAAATTGACGTGTATCTGGAGTGTGCATCGGACCCAATCATTGAGCACTCCTCAAACATTCGGTTTGCAGCGTATCCGAGCAGTCTCGTGCGCGAGGAGTCCCTACAGGTCCGTCGTGCTTGTTCCGTATCCTATTTCTCGGCGGCCTTATTATGAAACCCGCGACGATAGGACCGTAAACCTTTCATTGTGAAAGACTTCTCTCATATTTTACCGACACCGTCACCAAATTGGAGCACGCTGGTTAAGGAGGAATGGGAAAAATCGTGGCCGGTTTCTGTTCTCCGAGATCAGCCATTACGGGAAGAGCTTGAACGAATCTTGCCCATACCCCCCCTGCTCGTGGGGAGTGGGTTGTAAACACAAACGACTGTGGCCGCCATGTTCTCGGGCTGGTGGAATGATGCGCACAGGGAAGCGTCGTCGGTATGCAGGTGTTTCACTAGGACTATAGAGAGTGGTACACATGCAGATTCGTATCGTACAGTTATCGGGAAAGGATGATGCAAATGAGTTAGCGACCGTATCTGCAGAAGATGTTGAACGGTGAAACTAGACCATCAAAGGACGAGGCGTACTTCTGTAATTCCCATTCGCGGTTGTCCAACGGACAGACGTTTCTTGTCTTCAGCCACCGCGAGATACAGTGAAAGTGAAAGGCGTGCTAGAGCGGGATTAGCTAGTAAACGGAGCAGACAGCAAGATGCGCACATTACAAATACCCCAAGCAGCGTTGCATTCGTCTGTCGATGCTGATACCTGATTTGCCTGGCAATCGATGCCTAAGGGGACAGAAGATTAAATTAAATTTATGGAACGGAAAGAGAGCGCGCACAAAGATCCATGATGTGGTTGCGGCATATGGCACAATTATCGACCACGATGTCTGTGTGCGGGTGAGAGCGGTAAATAGGGACGATAAACAGTGTGCGTACCCCAGGCCCACAAGGCTACAGCATTCCACTACAGGGGGTCAAGAAGGAGGTGATAAGAAGCGGTGAATGTACCTTTTTGACCTCGAATCGCTTCTTGTCCTTTCCATCGTCCTTTGCGCTCTTGCCTGGTCCCGTTGCGGGTGGGTCTACGTCCATATCGTCGGCCATGATGGCGGCTGAGAGTGTTAGGATAGATTATCTAAGCAGTGAAAGACGGTCACGTGAATCAGCGCGACCGCGAACGAGTCGACCCTAAACTGGTTGAGTTTCGTCGCGACCAAGCCCTGAGCGATCTGATTTTGTATGCCCATGTACTGACCATGTCTAGTTACAGTTCCAGTGCTGATACAAGATCCCCTCCATTCGGGACCGCAACCTTTTCCTCGTTTACTAACTCACAAACCATCTTCTCACCATCAAGATACTCTTATACGAGCTCTGGTGCGTCCTGTCCTTCAATCCATGTTGCTTATTCACGATGAGCCGCTTCAGATACCCCGCTTGCCTCTTCAGACAGTGAGGATGCTACCTCAGACCGCCGCATGCGCCGTGTCAATGTTTCGCCAACGAGGTCTGGCAACTCGTACGATTCATATTCCGATGAAAACTCCATTGGAGAACGAGCCGAAGTTGAGGCAACTCTGAACGACCTCGACAACGAACTCGATAGCGCTGAGGACATGCTCACAGAGTGGTCGCGTGGCTCAGGACTGTCTTACACTGGAACTACCCCATCGTATTCAACCAGTCTCGACACGTATTCTATCTACAACCGTGAAGGCAATCGCTTAAGCACTATCTCAGAACGCACGGAAAATATCCCCTCACGTCCTATATCCCACATCCGAGATGGTGTTCGTCCGGCTAGCTCGACTCCTGAAGGTCCCCGCCTTTCTGCTCAACGTATCAGTACCGCGTCTCCAAGTCATTTCCACAGTCGATCTGCAGTTGATTTGGCCTCTGATCGACCAATTGGAAGAAGAACCGGTGATCTCATCGCTTTTTTCGAAGATCGCGCTTCGCCCTCCGATACTTCATTCAGCCATTCTCGCACATCCTCAATGCCAGGTAATCGCACACATAGCCCATTCTTCCCGCACAGTCAGTCCACACCACACATGAGTAGCACAACTGGTTATGGACATACGACAACCAACTATGGATCCCGCCCTTCATCCCCGGCGAAGAGCAAGGCTGGATCAACCATTTCCTCCGTTTCAGATGTTCTCTCATCCTCATCACTCCTTGCGCCACCTACTAGAGGTCTGACCACGACAACTGGGAGAAGTGCCACCCAATTTAGTCCAAGTGATTTCACGAGCACATTTTCCAATACTTTCGCCGAAGCAAGGAGTGCAACGAGTTCGTCCGCCATATCGCCTACCGTTTCGTCCCTGCGTCGACCCCAAACTTCTCCCCGTTCTCCTCTCACATCAGTCCGCAACATTGTCGCTGCGTGGAAAGAGCGCGCCCCTCAATCATCCACCGAATCATCTATTTCACCAGTCATCAAGTCTGATGGCCTCTTTGGCCTCCGTAGACGAGCCTCACGGACCGATAAGAGCCAGCAGCCTACTTCAGAGAATGTAAGCAATAATTTCAACCCACCGACGACTCCAAAAAGTGTCAGCAGCAATATCATCCCTCCTCCGTTCGATATGACGGAGCTGGGTGCCTACGGACGAGATAGTCGAGAGGTTTGTGTTAGCGTGTTTTTCTTTCGTTTGGTCCTGACACAACCCATAGCCGCTCCGCAAAGGAGAATTGTGGTACTTGAATGTGCATTCTGGTCCTCCGTATCGTTGGCAACGCTGCGAAGCGCTGTTATACCAACACATGCTACTATTATCTTGGATTGCTTCTGGTGGTGGTAGGGGCGTAGTGACTTTGGATCTACTCAATTGCACCGAAGTGCGTTCTGTGCCTTCGCCGAGCCACCCCAGTGCGAAAGAAGACGTTGGTACTATCGCCGCTCGCGCTCAAATCGCAGAGGGTGACTGCCCCCCTTTGATGGAATTATTGTGTCCTTTCCAGCTTCTTTACAGTGATGGTGTTGAGCGGCTAGCGGCAGAAAGTGCAAGAGAAAGAGTGCGTTGGGTGAGCGCGATCTGGTATGCTCGTCTTTTAAGTTCTGTAACTACATGGTTTCCTTAATGCTCCTTCGCAGGGAAGCACTGGATCGTACCGTCACGTTGCCGAATCGCTCAGTGCCTGGATCTCCAGCAGGTTCTATCCGAACGATCCGCTCTATGGCGAGTAGCACAAGCGTCTCTGGTGCTGGTTCTGCATCTGGGTCCGGTTCCGCGTCGATTGTGTTCGTCCCACCTCTGCACACAATCCCCAGCCTGTCAGATTTGCATACATTCTCAGATTCTTCGAGTACCGGTTCACGGCCACGTGCACCCTCGTTCCCTCCGCATCACACACGTACCACGGATGATGCGGCCGTTTCCAGTCAGCCATACCTCTATCCTGGTGATGCACGCGTCATTGCCCCTAGTCGAAGCAGCTCTCTGCGTCGCACAAGCTCGCTTACCGATCTTGACGAGGAGTTTGCCTCCGCGGTCAGTCGTGCGAGGAATGCAAAGCCTGGTCTCGGGTTTGGTCTTAGTCTTGTCGGTGGTGTGATCCTGGGCGACGGGTCACCTGTGACGGTGTCCAGCGGTCCTAGGCTTGGTAGCGAAGTGCGCGTCACTCCACCGCCGACTGGTAAAGCCAAGGCACGCCCTTTGTCTGACATTTCCGACGAAAATTTCTTTTCTGCGGCTTCGAGGACATCGTCGAGCGAGCCTCGAACAACCACCAGTTCATTTTATACTATGTCTGATTCTTCCTCATCTGATACTCATCCCACTACATCTGGTATTGTAACTGACGAGACGGCTCTCGAGTTCACGTCCGGTGGTTCGAATACGCAAATCGTTCCCTCCACCCTCTCATATCGGCGAACAGAATCTAATTCTTATTTGGGTGATTCGCATGACGGATCATATACTTATAGCAGTTACACATCATCATCACCATCTTCTTTGTCAAGGAGCCCCGGAATCCGGAGGAGGAATTACAGTAGGAACATCTCTGACAAAGAGAACGTCACTTCAGGCTATACACCGTCGCAGAGCCGTTCCACGTTAAGTACTTGGACGAGAAGCCGCTCCACCACAGCCATACCCACACCATCCACTGGACCCTTATCCGCCCTCGAAATCCCGGATGCCTCAGGTAGTGAAGGGTACGAAACTGCCAATTCCCCTTCGACTGCATCGTTCAAGTCATTGCCCTCAATACCTTCCGAAACCGACTATGTGACTGTAGAACAGTGCAAAACGGAAGCCTCTACTGAATTCCAAACGGCGGACCGTTGTGCTTCAGATATCTCATCCGAATATGTGACTGCGGAGAGGTGCAAGACAGAAGCCTCAACCGATTTCGTAACCGCTGAGAAATGTAAAACGGAGACGGAGACGGAGTTTGTCACAGCAGCGCTCTGCGAATGTGAGCGTACTGTGCAATCAGAGACTCACTATGAGACTGCATCTATATGCAAGACGATTCCCTCTGAGGCGAGCACACCACGCTCGCTAGTTATCGACGTCTTCGTTGAAAGGGTACCCACACCCCCTCCGAAGACACCCACGTCGGTTCCTTCGTTACAATCCCCGGAGTCGGATGTTCTCCCGGACATCGCGCCCGAGTCCGTGCCCCTTCCGGCCTCAGAGTTCAGTCCCACTATGTCAAGTGCTAGTCGGGACCTCGAGTCTGAACATCCTGAGGTATCAATACTTCCCCCACCATCCATAGTGAGCTCCGGTGACCTCTCGATTACTTTGCCGTCGACCGTAGAGTCGAGCTCTGAAGAAGACGAATCATCCCGGATTCCGACAGTTTCTACCAGTGAATCTTCCGAGTTCGTCATGAGCGATCTTCCTGTGAGCGAGGAGAGCATCCCGTCGCCAGCCCCACTGCCGACAGTCGAATCATCTCCTTCTGTTCATCCATCACAGTGGGCTTCAGAAACCGATATTTCGTACGACTCATCACATCTACAACCAACTCCTCTCACCCAGTCGCGCCAACTTCAAGACAGGAGCGACGTTTCCGAAAGGTCACTCATGCATCCCAGTATTTCCCCGTTCACAAGTTTCGGAAGCTTGACAGAAGTGACAGAGACGATCACCACCTCCGTACAGTCAGCACGGCGGCTCCCACCGGTGCCGCCGCCACCGCTCCCCCCCGCCGTTTCTCAGCCTGTTTCTTCACCGTCTAGTGGTCCGACTCCCTCGCTGACGTCTACTGGGTCTTCATCTCTGTCTCGAACACCATCTACGGTATCTAGTGTCTCTAGCCTTTCGACCAGTGTCAGTTTGGTGCAGCCCGACGTCAGGTCGCTGGCCGACGCCCCAGCTCCTTCCGAGGTATCAACAATACCTTCTCTCTTGTCAAGTCTTCACAGTCCGACTGTAAGCCCTATCAACCCTTTGTTACCCATACATGTAGCACTTACTGTACTGCTTGTAGGAACCTCATTTAATGATCGCGCCAACCGAATCTCCTGCTCTCGTTACACATGTCCCTTCGCCTGTCCCTTCGCCTAGTCTCAGTGTCAGCACCCCGGAGACAAATCAACCCTCAATTCATCCATTGGAGACAGAGTCAGCGCAAACACATACTGAACGTACCGAGGTCATCTCGCATGAAATCGACCGGCTACTTCACCATATTCACGAAATAGATCGTTTTAGGGGCCAAGAGACTCACGAAATCGCCGAGAACGTTCGAATAATTCGCGATGAGCTGTATGATCTTTCGGATTACGTGCGCACCCGCTCGGTTGCTACAGAGAGGGTCATCGTCACAGAGCGGCCGGAGTCTCCGCTAGTTCCCCATCAAGACCAGTCTGTGGGCGCTGTTACTGACCACAGGGACCAATCTGTAGGCGTCATTACCGACCGCAAAGACCAGTCGGTAGGCGCTAGGAGCGATATTTCTGAACCCAGACTCGTGCCAGCCGGACCGCGATTGCAACGACTAGATTCGGTTATCACGCTATCACCACCCCCAGTCAGGTCTCCTTCGATGAGCTCGATGAGTTCGATGATGTCTTTCTTGTCTTCTCATCATTCGGATGACTATAGCCTCTTGGGAACGGATGAGGAAGAAATTGTAGTGCCTCCACCCTCTTCTGGCTTACTATCGGAACCATCGTCGCCGTCATCTGATCTTACTCCTTCAATTATTTCGTCTTCCGGGTCGTCCCCTGGGCCAACACTTTCCCTCACCTCATCATCGTCCTCCCCCACACCTCCCCCCTCTTCTCCTACGCCTTCTACGGAATCTACTGAATCCAGCATTACGGCCCGACCAATTCCACCCGCCGAAGGAATCTCACTGACCACCATCCGAGATATGCTGACAGAATTGCGGGAGCAGACGACCGCGCTCTGGGAAGGACAGACCTCAACCAACCACATGTTAGATGAGCTTCGACAAACTAGACCTGCCCCGCAGGATAACACGGAAATTATCGACCGCTTGCGCCATATTGAAAACCTCATCCAGGCATTGATGACTGCCCGCCCGGATACAACCCAGCGGGATCAGCGAGTCGCAATGGAGGGGACGGAAACTGTCGAAATCTCCGAAACAATAGAAAGGGAACGTAGGCGCAGGGAGGAGGGTTCTGTCACAGAGTCAGAAGCCGATGCAGACAGTTTGCTTTCCCGTTGGAGGGAGATGGTCCAAGGACGAGACCGAGGGCGTCTCCCCCTTCATATGCCTACACCCCGCCCACCTGGTCCATCGTTGGACGAACAATTGATGGAGCTATTAAATATACCCCCTGCACCAGTTCCTTCTGATATACAGCCACCACCCCAGTTGATACCATTTGTCTATCAGCCCGCCCCGAGACCGTCCAGGTCAAGAAGCACGAGTCCAATACACAGGCGGGCGTCAGCGCCCCCATTCCCATTCGGACAGCCATTGATATGGTCCCCAGAGACATCACGCCCACCGCAGCACCCGCCACCTCCAACTAGGCGTCCCATTACTCCACTAAGGCATCCTGCAAGACCTGTCAGAACCGAAGAACCGCGGTCGCCTGTCCCTCCCGCTGTTCCAGGCCCCACGCGCACACCCAGGCCAGACCTTGGTGTACACGATCCACCACCCGGTCAAGTACATGTTCCAGAGCGGACTCCAGTAACACGGCCTCCTGGCCCTTTCTTAGTATGCTCTTTAACTTGCTTGTTACACCTCTCTTGACACCAGCTTCAGCCTCATTCATTGTACGATGATGAACCTCGCTCTCCCAGTGCCCCAGCACGCTTGGGGGGAGAAGATCCTCCCCGAGGATATACTAGTTGGTATCGACCAGTACGTCTTTCTGTCAGTTCCATACAAATAGAGAGAAATAGCCTGTATTTAGGGGCGGGCCGTGCCACCACCCGGTGCATTAGACGGCCAAGGCCAACCTCAACCAGGCGCACAGGCGCAAGGTCCAGCTTATGTGCCTATGCCACCGGGCCCAGTGAGTGATGGAAACCCCCCTTGTCGACATTGGCTGACAAACTCTCAGACTGTCGTCCAACTACCCCTGTTCGACACATTGATGGCAATACTACGAGCAAGTGTTTCTCACTACCGTCCTTTTACAGCGATGCTAACGCCAGCGTATAGGAACATCGAATGGCTCAGCTCGCGACAGTGGATCAACAACGTGAATTGATGAGGTACATGAGCGGTCTCAACGACTGGCTTGCAAGAGATGTGCAAGATCGACAATCCGAATTACGGGCCGTCACAGCTCGCGTTGATCAGCTGAGGGATGATTTGAGACGTTTTGGTGTTGGTGCAGTACCAGGTTAACACTTATGAGCCAAATTCAACGAATTCAACATAATTACTGATTTCTCATAGGTGTACCAATGCCTCAACCTCAACCCCAGGTAACAGGCCAAGCCCCCGTTATCCCCCCTCCCGGGCTTATACCGGGAGTGGTTCCGATTGTTTATCCTCCTCCTGGCTTTGTTCCACAACCCGATATTCGACCGCCCGTAATACCTGAGGAACCAATCCACTCTCCTGTCATACCTCTGCCATGGGACATGCCAGATCCTTCACGATACGGCGGTCGCCCTGTCCGCCCTGCAGAAACGCCATATGAGGAATATCCTGGGCCGGGTCCAAGTGCTGAATACGTTTACCCCCCGGAAGAGTTTGATGAGCTAGCGATACCATCACCACCGACAGACATGTCGCGTGAACCACTCCCGGTTCCTGGGCCCGACACATTCACTGTTCCACAGACGCCTGTCGGGGGCGAATCTAGGACTTCGACACCCACCCAGGAAACATACTTGCCACCCCACAGTCCTGGGTTCCGACCTGTCCCAGCCGAAGATGTACCTGCTGTGGTACCAATAGCTCATTCCGTTGGCACCCCTCGAATGGGACCACAACACATTGTCATGGATCCGCGAGGTGCGATTCCTCCCCCAGGGGTAGTCCGGCAAGAGCCCATTGTCGTTCATACCAGCCCACGAGTGCATGGCGCGATTCCTCTACAACCCACCATAGCCATTCCACCACCTGGTATGCCAGTGGAACCTGGAACTGGGCCTATTGTCATCCACCCGCCCCCTGTGCCAGTACCACCATCTCGGGTAGGGTCGAGGGCAAGTATAAGGGAGCCTGTCGTCATTGTTCAAGGTAGCCGAGACCGTTCTCCGCATCCAGTCCAATTACCTGCGACCGTAGTTCAAGTACCAACGTCCCACGAGCCTATCCACACGTCGCCTAGCATTCGTGCATTCCCCGAGCCGCATGTCACTCATGAAATTCCTCGTTCTCCTTCTCCCAGGGGTCGCCGATCACGACGATACAGGTACCCTCGAGGTTCCTGGTCTTATTCTCCGGAAGATGACTACCGCGGACGATATCGCTATCCTGACGATGGGTACAGATACCGAAGACGACGCTACCCACCTAGCGATCGTGGGTACAGCGGATACGACTACTCGCCTGGACGGCGTGGGCGCTCGAGGTCTTATGACTACGATGAGAGTCCAGAAGGTAGACCGCGACATCGGCGTCACCGAGATAGAGATCGTCCTGAGAGAGAAAGGGATGAAGGGCGCTCTCCCGAGGATCCGGGCCGACGCCCTCACGAGCGCCATCCAAGTCGTCGCTCAGATCATCCGGATATCGAAGAGCACGATACTGGCGATCGACCCCGCGTTCCATCATCGCAAAGAGGAAGAGAGGGAGATATAGCCGGTTCTCCTCACCCCCCACCAAGTCACGGGCCTCCACCATCTCACATGGCTCCCCCGTCTCCCCTACCTCCTACCATTATCAGATTAGGCCCAGGGGAGCCCCGTGCGTGTGAGTTTCCGTGTTCCTCCGTGATACCTTCACACTGAGATTACTCACCAGACCGTCCCTTCTCGCCTGATTTAATGCGCGAACATCATTACAGTCCTATGCCGTCTGAACGCCATGGTCGAAGGCCTTCTATTCCGATGGAAGATGCACCAGAGCCCCCGCGTCGGCATCCCTCCTCTGCATCTGCAATGGGAGGCGATCGACACCCTCTGGAGCGTGCGCCCTCGCGTGGCACTGCTCCACCTGCCTCTGTGATGGGAGATGACCGACGCACTCCTGAACGCATTCCTTCCCGTGGTGCTACTCCAACTGTGATGGGTGATGTGGAACACATTCCGCAACGCGCGCTTTCGCGTGGTGCAGCCCCACCTTCTGTGATTACCGAAGAAGACTATGAACGACCGCCTAGCGAAATGATACAACGTGTTCCGCCACCTGAGCATCCTCCGCTACCTTCAGGACCAGGCGACTTGGACTTTGAGAATGCTTTACGTGAACGTCAGGAACGACTGGACGATGCAGAACGCGAGCTGAGCCAACTTGTACATGACGCACAAGACGCCGAGGGCAGACGTGAAAGGGACTTCCGTGATAACGAAGATGAAAGGGAACGCTTATTTCTTGAGAACGAGGGACGCAGGGACGCAGAGACAAGACAGCGTGGTGATGCTCTGCTCAATGAACTGGAAGAAAAAATTGCAGGAATTCCGCCGGTTCCGCCCATTCCCGTTCCACCCCCCCGTGACGCGGATGCGGACCAAGCTTCGATTATTGGATCGATTCAGGCGGCCACCTCGGAATCAGCCTCTCGACATGCTTCCGATATTATGCGAATTGTGGGCATGGAAAGAGAGGAAATGGCAAATGAGCGAGCATTATTGGCTGCCGAACGCGAGCGTGAGCGAGCCCAGCTGGAGAACGAGCGCCGACTTCTGGATGAAGAGCGACAGGCAAAGATTGCAGCTCTCGAGGACGAACTTGCTCGCACCCGCACCGACCTCGACAACGAGCGACAACTGCGTGAGACAGAGCAGAACGAAGCGAGAATGGCGGCCGCGGAGCGAGACGAAGCATTGCGCAATCAACTGGTTGATCTCACTAACATGATCCAACAAAACCAAGCTTTGTGCGAAGAGAAGAGGGCACTCATGGATGAGCACTGGGCAGAGAAGCAGCGCTGGAAGGCGGAGCGAGATGCGCAGATGCAAGAGTTGATGAACATGGTTGCGCGGCTCGTAGATGAACAAGCAGCAGCCAGGGAGCGCGAGGAAGAACAAAGGCTAGCAAACGAACGCAAACCTGGTAAGTCGAACGATTGCTTTCAAACGCTGCTAGACTCAAATGGCGAATACAGGAATCGAACAGGTCATGGAAGAGTTGCAACGTCAGAACATCGAACAAAGAGAACTTCTCAATGCACTGTCAGAGAGTGAGTAGTTCAAATTTTCCATGGATTTCAATGCTCATAGCGACCTCAGGTTGGAGGGCTGACAGCAATCGGCAACACGAGGAGACTATCAGTGCCGTCCGTGCCACTGCCAACGAGCAGGTCCCTTACAACGTTCAAGGTGTACGTGTAATCTATTTGATGACAGCACCAATGGGATTAAGCGGACTCTTACAGTACCTGGATGAGTTCAGCAAGGCCCTTGCCACTGAGGTTCGTATGCTTTTGGGCGAAGTTGGCAAGTTACGTGAGGAACGTCGCAACATTCAGCAGTGCGTTACCGTTTAATGATATCAAACACTCATGCTCACCCCATCCTACAGTGAACTCGGTTATTTAATGATGATGAAGTCGAAGTACGGTCCTGGTGGGGAGTTTGATCCCGAGTGGTTTGTTTTTCGGTGCCTTGTTCCCCTTGGCGGTAACTCAGAAACAAACCACAGGAAACCACCGATGGCACCTGGCCCTGCTCCTCCCCCTCCCCCGCCTCCTGAAGTTCCGCCACCGCCTGAAGAAATGCCACCAGCTCGCCCGGCTTGGCGCACTGTCCCGCAGCGTAGAAGCCGTCGCAGTCAAAGAAGGCAGGACGCTCCCCCTCCCCCAGTTCCACAACCCAGACAAATTCAATCGTGGGCTACGTGGCAACGTGAGTTTGACCATGTTTGGGATTCATATTCTGAATCATTGACTGATATATCTTACAGCCCATGGCAGGGTGCCAACCCCACCGTCCGTCGAACCTACTCTACTCGTTCCCGATCACGGAAGTCCCGGGTTGTTTGGCCCTCGTTCGCCTCGTGATTCATATCGTGGTTAGGCCTTGACTCTCGACAACGACACATTACACAAAGCAAATCATCGCAGCGCATACATATAACTAACGACGTCTGACGACCGGCTTATGACTTGGACCAAAAAAATCACCCTTGCGTGATTTCTTATCATTATCTTCTTTTTTTCTAAATCCCTTCCGTTCATTTCACCATAACACTCGTATTCGCACCCACACTTGGTTATTTCTGTGTCGTGCCTTCTTACTTTGCTACCGGCAGTCATGTTGTACCTCGTCATGCACTCCGATCTGTGACTATATCATACAATATGCTTGAATCTATATTTCATTTCTTCTCCATTGCTCAATATCTGTAAAAAGTTGATAGTTTTGCTTGACTTCAAAGTACTGCGCGCGGGACAAATGATCGTTGTAAGGAATCCTTGATGCAAAGAAACTTCTAGCCATTAATCGCACTTGGTTCTCTCGAGCCGAACTAAGACTCTTGAGAAAATTGTTGAAAAATGTAGTTTATGAAACCGCTTGGAATCGCTCGCCAGTGCCATGCGAGTGAAGAAGATTTGTCCGTGACCTGGACATTCAAGAATCTCAATCAACAGCACGGAAAAAAGCCTTGTCATTTCCATGGACCTTGTTTCAGGACCCATCAGAACGCAACCGTATGGCTCGTAGGCATAACTCCATGACATATCACGACAGTGTGACGAGTGGGAACATGATATATCGCAGGACCGATGTTAATTTAGAGAATCCATCGAAGGATTTAGCTTGCGTCGTATGACAATGTTGGTCATTGCGATTCTTGCAAAGCAACGTCCTCCAGCACGCTCCTAAGCTTCTTTGCGAGGCCCTCCGTCAGTTGGACTGGTCCATCTGCGGTACAGAATCGATAGGAGGGCATAGCTTGATAGCTATCGGGTAAAATCTGTCAAGAAGGTAAGGAGATACCGTGCGACACGACATAGAGCGCACCTTGCCGTCCTCGACCAACACAGAGGCGATGATATCATCAGGATCGCCGATTCTGCCCAGGGCAGGGAGGTTGCGGTGATCTGATGAGGAGTCAAAGTCAATGCTACCGACCGCGCGACCCTGAGACAAACCATGAATGTGCATCCATCCTTGTTGAATCTGGATTGCGCTGTTGATCCAGACGTCATCGGCGCCCTCGCGAAGTGCCTGCCGAACTGCTTCGTGCAAGATTGGTCGAAATCGTGCTGAATTTTATTAGAAGAGGTTGTGGATGGGCGAATATCACAAATGCATACAGTTTTCGACAAAGTCGTTTAGTCCAGCATCGACATCTTCGGTCCCCGAGTTGGTGACGGCTGGAAGCCAGCCGAGGACGGTCGCTGAACGTGGGGACTGCGGTGGAGCGGGAAGGAAAGAGAGCGCATATACGGGGGTGGATTGAGAAGCGTTAGATAATGGAATAAGATGGTAGAACAGATCCGGGCGGGAAGGGTCGACTAACGGAGGCCGAGTGGAGGACCACCGGCGAAATTGGGGGTGGAGGGGGGTTATCCGGCGATGGGGCAGAGCAACACGGAGGGAATTCCGGAACGAAATGGGGGAAAAGAAAAGACGCTGTGGCCGAGTCGACTGAATAAATCGAATAATCCGTGACCGCATTTACGGAGGACGGCAAATGAGCACTCTGTCAAGTCGTCATACAAAAGCGTGAGAAACATTACATAAACCACTATACAGCACCGAAGCCCCAAAACATGTTCCCCACGAATAATCAGCATATCTCTTGTCCTCAAACACTTTAATCGACCGACAGGTATGCCCCTTGTACTAAAAATCATCACGCAGAGATTCACTTCCTTACTTGTAGGATGAGAGAGAAGTGGAAGAAAAAGCGTTCTCGCAGACTCAGACGTAAGCGCAGAAAGATGAGAGCCCGTTCGAGTACGTGCCACCACCCGTCGGGTTGACACCCTATTTCATTGCCACTGTTCAAACAGAGTAAACGACATGCTGCGGTTGAGCTCGTGCAGTCGGGACGCCTGAACACCAAAATGTGCGGGCAGCCACGGCCACATCACATTGCACGCATGCTCTTCTTCCTCTTGTAAACTCTAGAGAGGCGAGGCCCCTTCCCCTCCTTTGTTGGTACTCGCAAGGGGAAAGTGGGCACTGTAGGGTCACTTATTGGAACCTTTGTATCCTTGATTTGCGAATGATCCAAATTTCTCTGTACCTAATTGCGTGATTCACCTCAAGCTATCGAGTCTGCTGCATTCAGATACACTAGGCTACTGCGATGAATCAGCACCCGAGAGACATCATTTGGTTTTCGACGTGGCAGGTTGCGCAGGCGCCCACTTGACAGGATGTTTATTGTAAATCGGCCAGGGCGGAACAACGGCCTGGGGACGGTCAGCAACTCCAGACAGAAGCAACTTGGCGATTGCCCACCAGCGCAACCACAACCGTGGAGAAAACAAACGTTCCCATAGTGACCCACAGCGATTGAAGTATGAAGCCGATGACAAGGGAAAGGATCTTTAGACAGTTTAGTACATGGCATCCTGAGCAGTCCAGGCAACTCGCCGTGCTCGATACGAGTGCTATCCGAGTGATGTTGTCCGCTTTCTTTTGGCCATGAAAGTCCTGTATTGTGTCAGAGACGCACACACCAAGTTCAGAACGATATACTGACAATTTTACCCTCGAGGAGGTCCCGGAAAGATGACATGGTACACAGACACGTTGAGTGTTTCCATTATGTAACGACTTGTTTGCTTTTAGGGCACAGTAGTCCAAACATCGATTTACACGACGCATATGAAGCGCACGAGCACGTCAAGTCACAAAATCATCCTCAGGCCCGGTGTCGGTCGTGGAGGTGCCACTATTATCACTCGGCGGTCTCATACGCCTGTTGCTCCGACGTCCACCTCCTACCCAGAGGTCCCCGACGATGCCGATGAAGACGATGTCCACACAAAGCATGAGGAATCCGAAGGCGCTTTGGACGAGGAAGAACCAACCGTAGAGGGCACGGATGCGGATATGGAGGGGGAAGGGGAAGGAGAGGAGGGTAGCATTTTGGATGACGGACATGACGAAGAGGGCGGCGAACGCGACGCACAGGCTTCCGCTCGGCCTCGCGGGAGACCGAAAGGGCGCGCGCGCGCATCCATACCGAGTGCTCCTGCGGCACGCACAAGAGGAAAAGCTCGTAGCCGTGGTAGAGGTCGCGGTCGGGGAAAGGGTTTAACGGCCCGCTTCTTAGGGGAATACGGTGAGGGCGAGGGTGACGGAGAGGAAGGCGAGGAAGGCGGCCGTGCATGGCGTAGAGTTGGAGACAAAGTCTATTATATCGAAGGCGACGAATTCGTTACCGAACCAGACGAAAAAGGTGACCAAAAGATTGACATCGATGGAAATCTTCTTGGTGGTGAGTGGTTCAATGACCCTACCTTGCGGATAGCTTGTGGTCTCAATCCTAGTCCGGTCTACTCCCAGGTAGACGTTTCAAGTGTAGCACCTTTGTTCTTCCTGATCGACATCCAACACGTCAATACATGCTCGCTATCGATGCTGCACGCTCCTCGGGTTTTCGAGACTCGCTATACTACTTTCGCCGCAACGCACTTGCGCTGAAACTCAGTGCTTCTCAACAGGAAAAAGAGGCACTCATACAGGCGGGCAAACTCGGTGCCCATCTCAAAACTCGCAGTGTTACGTTGGTCACAGCACGCAGCGCATATAAACTGCACGGCTCCAAAATGATCATTGGTGAGAGGATAGCGTACTCCCAGTTTCTGGTTTGGAGTTTACACCCGTGTCATCTGTAGACGGGCGTTGGATCACGGACGACTATTACGAAGATCGAGTGCTCGCCGATATCACTGCGAAAGGTCTTTCCCCAGGTGATTTTGTCGGTGAACTTCCAGACCCAACAGCCACCTCTGCCAGCAATGCACCCGTCATCTCCACACCAAGTCAAACGTTCTCAGGAACAAATCAAGGCGTATATCGCGCAGGCGGCCCGACTACGCTTTTCGGTGGATCCGGATGGGGTCCATTCAGTGATGGACCCCATAGCGCTGTCAGGAAGAGTATGTTGTCTCGGGAGGGTCTTACCGAGGAGAATTGGATGTGGGAGGCGGCGAGAAGAGTTCATGAAATGAATACAGAATGGCACAAGATGCGGCAAGAAGCAAGGATCGCATGTGGAGGCGTCCTTGAGCCTAGTTCTGGAAAGGGTAAAGAGAAGGAAGAAGTTAACGCCACGATGAATGTTGACGGGGAAGGTGATGGAGGCCAGGTGACAAAGACGGACGGCGCTGATCTTCCGTTGGGTGTCTATGAACCACACACGGGCCTTGTGCACTGTGCGTTGAAGCTGGATCCTTGACGTATTGATGACTGACTGATTTTTTTTATCCCCCTTAAATAGACCGTGCGGACACCCAGCCGACCAGATTCCGCTGGGAACAAGTCACCCCTCGACGGGTTCTTGGTGGTACCAAAGTGGGGAATGGCGCATGGGCATTGGCTTGGGTAGACACCTGTCTTGAATTGCCGAACGATTTGGACCCGCATATGTCAGAGAGGGAGACGTTGATGACTTCTCTGGGTTAGAGTCCTAGTGCATAGCGGGATAACTGTACTGAGTTGTTCCAGTACTTTACTGTAAAACGAAATCATGTCCTTTGCTTCCAACTAGATCAAAATTTTGAGTTTTGAATTGGCACAAGGATTGATCTCCGCGGTTCGAATAAGTCTATAGCCTATAGCCTAACCATTGCATTGCTCTGGGCCGTATCCTTCGCATTTGATCATGTCAGGCTGTATGACTTGGGTGCACACTCATCACTTCGTAAAGTCCGTCTCCCATCCTCCTCTGCAACACTTCGCTCCAAAACTGCATGATAGGTTCCCATTCATTTCGAGAGTGTGGCATGCTCTCTTCTTGTTGGCTCCCAGACTTCACAACCTGTTGTACACGTGTGAATCCTTTCAAAAATCCAGTGGACACATCCTTGCGAACTGAATCCCGCGCAAAGAGCAAAAGGGGGGTAGAACATGGTTTGGACGGCGTCGGATAAGAAAGAAGAGGGCCTGACACAGAGACCACTGACCCCAGATGACGAGGTGATGGAACGTTTGCCCTTTCCAAGTCGAGTGTCATTGTCCCCGGCCTCGCAAGCTCTTTTTTCCACCATACAAGCGTAGCTTCTGCAGCAACACTACCGCCTTGGCCAAAACCGAAGAGATGTATATGGTCGGGGGGCCATGCACAATCTAAAACGAGATGATCAAAGATTTTGATCATGTCCTCGAGAGTTGCCGTTGGGTTTGGCCGTTCGATAATCTCACCGAGAGGATCAAAAGACGTGTACCATTGAAAAGCCTGTTCGCAGAGATACGGAATTCTGCGGGTTATCGCTCAAGCATCGTTGTCGTCTTGGCGAACACATATGACTTACTGTTCAGGGGCACGCAGTGCGAGAGTGGCAGTTTGCGGGAGATGGAGTGATCGCCCTAGCTTTGCAAATGGTGTGTGACTGTCGCCTATGCATGATATTTGGTGTCTCGGTAGGGGGGTTCAACAGGTCGAGCACTGACCAAGTCCATGGAGGAGGATGAGCAAATTTTCGTCTGTTCCATCGTCACTGGATGTGTACGAAAAGACAAACGGTATCTTTGAGGGTTTGGGTGCAGGTTTGGTGCGGAGCTGAGGAGAGGATGCGTGCAAGTGTACGGTGTCCGACATGCTCAGAAGGACATTCTAGCGTACACATACATTCTTGCGTTATTCAGTACGGCCACGCTCGCGATGACACTTCAAGTGCAATGACCTTACGACCAGCTTAACAGTCTTTTTATCGTGCTGCGGGGAAGGTTTCGACGGTTTTACGACTTCTCCAGTCCACGCGGAGGATCTCAAGCTGTCCTCGCTCAAAATATTCTTTCCATCGCTGAATGCTGACTTCTTGTGGCAGCGTCGAATTGGACCACTAGAGCGCATTGCGGCCACCACGACTCCCTCTCGGGTACTACTCACTAGACGGGTTAACACCACTCATATTACAGAGCCTTCATTGAGACAAATAGAACGGGTTTGCCCTTCGCCCGTGACTCCAGGTATGCATGCTTCATGCGATGAATGGGCTTGCTGTGATCTTAGCTGTTGTGACTTCTGCACCCAATTGTCCTCGGACCCTATCATGAACCTTGACCGTGTGGGTTTTCTTCCTCTTCCAGGCTCATCGACAGGCTTCATAAGCCATCATGATATCTACGCATCAGATCGTAAACTACGACGTTCGCCCGCGTCGACGATCATGACAGTTCCTATTGACTATGGTGATATCGAATTTTCCAGGCCTGCAAACAGTATCAAAGCCGTCAACGTTCCAAACGTTCCAGAAGAAATCTTCACTGGTATGAAGGTTTATGAAGATGCCGCTCGAGGTGCGCACCAATCCCATTCATTGCCGCACCTGGTTCGGACGTTGTACGACAAATCCTCCGATCGCTAGGGTTCGATCTGCGCGGTTTTGAACGCTCAGTGAAGACCGCCACAGGGGAAGTAAAAGGTGGCATCTTTCTGTCCCATCGTCCAGAGGACGCGCATGTGTCCCAGATATACCGAATCTCGACCGATCCAGTCAATACTGAGCTAGAGCGTCTCACGTACTTCGACATCGGTACCGGTAGGACTATATCTGCATTCAGATCGATTGTTGGCGAAGATTGGCGTGGAGTATTCCGGCCCGGTGGTGCAATAATGTCTATGGACTTGAATGGAAACGAGCACTTTCAGCTCTGGTACGTGTGCAAGGTGCCCGCGTCTGGTGACTGACATCCGGTGGTGTCAGGCGTTATTGGGAAGATGTCCTTTGCAAACAGGTCTTACCCAGGATTGATGGCGAACTGGATAACGCCCCTGGCAAGGGCCGGATCGAGAGATTAACCCACGACGATTATAGATATAACAGTATCGTGATCTCCCCATCTAACAGGTCCATTCCGTTCTGTATTCTGTCTGAAGTACCCTCATAGATATTCTCAGATTGATGGCATTTGTTTCGAACAAGGAAAACAACTCTGATACCCTAGCCTACTTGACTCGTTTGATAGGTTCTGGCACGGGAGCTACCACAGATTCAACTCCGTTTAACCTCCCTTCTAAGTTGGTTACTCCTCTCCTCCGAGATGGGAAGACAGAGCGATGGGTCACGCAATCCATATCTATCGACGACAAGTATCTGCTTCTCACACGCGCTTACGGGAACGTTTATCAAACCATGTTTTTGGTTGATATTTCTGGTCTAGAACCCGGCAAGATCGAGCGCGTCATTCTCCCTGGGGCGACAGAACCTGAAGAGAAAACTATAATGCACGGTTCCTTCTCGCTTGATCCAGCTAATCCTCACGTAATATATGTTATCACGAATGCGTACGGTGATTTTGACGCCGTCGTATCCTATGACATCAGTCAATGTACTGTCACGCATATCACCACACCCAACCTCGATGTCTCCATCCCTGTGCTGAAACCGATCGAGTGGGAGATAGAACACCTTGGAGTCACAGATGCTTGCATATACTTCATTGCAAACGTGGAAGGCTGGAGTGCAATGTATGTCATGCCCCTCAGGGGCCAGAACAAGAACTTGGTGGTGGAAGTCAAATTTAAATGGGAGGGGGGACGGATTGCATATTCACATAATGGGCGAAACGGAAATCCCTTCGAGCTGGCACTCCGCCTTGCTTCTTATCGGTCCCGTGGGTTCATCCGAAGGGCGGTCTTGGACCTGGACACAGTCGAACACGCCGCTGGTGGTAATACATACGTCAATATTGAACTGACATCCTATGTCCAGGCAGCAGCACCCGAAGTGGCGAAAGCTATTCCTCCAAAGTTGGTCAAGTTCAGAAGCTTCGATGGACTTGAGGTGCCGGCTTTATATTATCACCCAAATGAAGGGAGGAGCAAAGCTCCTGTTGTAATCGTTATCCATGGTGGTCCTGAGTCTCAAGCCACGGTACAGTACAGGACGTGAGTTTAGGTGCTCTTATCTGGTAAGTGACTGAGATAAGGCGTAGCCCAACCCACGGTTACCTCCTGAATGAGTTGGGTATCGCTGTCATCTATCCAAACGTAAGAGGCAGCTCGGGTTATGGAAGGAGGTATATGTCATTGGACGATGTCGAGAGGCGCGAGGACGCCGTCAAGTAAGTGTTCAGGCTTTGTTTCCCGTCCATTCACATGGGCCACGACAGAGACATCAATGCGTTGATTGAATATATTGGATCTGGATTTCCCGGAGAACTGGATCCACTGCGGATTGCGGTCATCGGTGGCTCCTGTGAACATTTATTTTCTTTAGGAGCGGTGTAATCACTGACTCACCATGCATAGATGGCGGCTACGTGGTCTTTGTAAGTCTGATCGCTTGTGGTCCTGTGCTGCGTTATTAAACAGGCCCCGCAAGGCTTCGCTCACGCATTACTCTCCCAAGCTCAAATGCGGTGTTGCCAACTTTGGTATTGCTAACTTTGTCACGTTCCTCGAGAACACGGCCGCCGTACGTCGTGCGAATAGGCGTCTTGAATATGGGGACGAGTCGGACCCTGCCATTCGTATCTTCTTGGAACGCATCTCACCCCTGAACAATGCTGAGAAAATAGGCGTGCCCCTGTTCATTACACACGGTGAGACGGACACACGGGTGACAGTGCATGAAGCTGTGTCGATGTATAAGATCGTGCAGGGCAAACCTGGAGGAAGTGCACAGCTGGTGATTTGTGAAGGCGAGGGGCATGGTAGGACTCAGTATTTTTGTCCGAATTCGTTTTTGGCTCATACAGATTTGAATCGGTGTAGGGTACAAGCAAAAGAATGTGATCGAATATGTGAACGCCGCTACCGTCGACTACTTCAAGAGGTTCTTGCTGTCGTAGGCAATCTTTTCTAGCGGAAAGTTTTTTCACGGCTGTGATTTAGATGAACGGTTTGCGTGAGCTAGGCTGACCACTTGGATGCCGTGCGTAACTACTTTGGCCCTGGGTAAGGAACAAAGCACAAGCTACAGTTTCAACATGTTCATGCTCCAACTGGAACCTCCTTCTATGATCTGCTTACCTAGGTTGTGTTGTCATCGCTAGCTCATATCGTACGCAAGTTCAGTCGCATGAAATCCTTGCACCCTCGATGTCGTGAACCCTGGTTGTCCATTTGTGCTTCATATCCCCACCCCAGGACCCACGAGTCGACTTTTCAGATAGAGAGTTCTACCTCTGCGACAACAGTGCCATCTAGCTATGGGCGGCGACCGCCGCGCCTAACTGCTACACCAAAAGGCAGAACACCAAATGCTTGGCATTCAGTATTGTGGACGATTATAACGGAACGGGCCCTAAGTAAGCCGGCATGCTTACACTAGCCCGGATATCAATGCTCATTCGGATGTCATCACATGTTTGAATTGCTCAGCTACTGAGACTTGCTAATAGGCCCACCTGTCTCAAAAGTCAGTTTCACCCTTCAACATGGAAGTGCATTGTGGGATAGGTCGTGGTTGGTAACATGAACATACCTTAAGTCTTTGAACGAGGACATCCTTGGTGTCTGAGGTTAATGCATTGTTCCCACGCGTCTGCACAAGAATTACTGCAAGCATGTCGAGTAGCAACACACTCAACGATCCCAGAGATCCTTCGCGGGAGACAAGGTTGACCCTTCCAAGATCATGGAAGGTAGAGTCCGTTGGTGGGTTATTTGCTCAACAGCTTTCTGCCCAAGAACCAAACTTTGTGTATTATAGACACGATAGGTTCAATGGGTATGTTCCTTGCTGGGATAGTGATGGTAACAAGGAATAGGTGCGATGGTGTATTGCCGTAGTCTTTTGCTCTTGTCTTGCTCCATCGTGTCTTCAATAACTGACTTGCAATATACTGTAGATACGTCGCATGGCCAATTGTCGTCCTTGCCATTAACGGGGTCATGAATGAGCATCCACTGCGCGCCAAGGAAGGCGGAAGTGCGCCCTGGGCCACTCTCATGTGAGTACCTAGCATTGCTCTGCGCAAAGTAATAGCACCACGGATCTTGGGCCGCCATGAACCCCACTTGTTGTTGGCCCTTGCTAACTCCAAGACACGCTGCACGTCACGTTTGCTGTCCCTCTTCATTACGTTGCATGGATGTTTTATCCGTTGAACCACTTCAAGCATTTGCCATGTTGCGGTGTCTCTGTTGGCACATCATAGATGCGCGGCACATGTTTGGGAGGCTTCTTGTGTGACGTGGCCGACCCTCGGTGTTGTGGTGGCGGCACAGGTTTCCCAGTGCGCCGAACGGCGTGTTTCTTGTTTCCGTTCACTGACGGAGCTTTTGCACCACCTGACACTGACCACGTCTGTTCTCGCAGGATGGCGCTGTTCGCACTCGTCGTTTCGCACGCGCCGTTGTTCGTGCTGACTGATCCGAGCACCGGAGCAATACGGTTTTCATAGAGCAGGGCTCGTGTTTGTAGTTACATGAGCGTATATATAGTAGATAGACAATGTCGATGCTAAACCCACCGAAAAGTACAAAGCTGGTTCTAAGATATTGGTCACGTGCAAGGTGAGCGGATGTCTTCACTCCAAGTTTCATCAGGAAGACGTTCGAGTATTTGTTGTTGATGGTCAACGTGCAGCATGTCGACCACGCCCTGTTCTACACCGCCATTGATGTTCGCGGCGTCGTCCCCCTCAACGATCCGTCCATCTCGCTCTCTCTCTTCTTCCTCCTCTTCCGTTCCCTTCCCTCGAGCATCCTCTCTCAACCCTTCCCATCTCCCCACACGACCCCTTCGACGCTCCCCGAGACTCTCTAGTACCCACGCCGGCCTTGAGTCCCCCTTCGAACCCAGACCGGGCCCTAGTCGTCTCCTCTCGCCTCCTTCACAGAACCTCTACCCACCTTTGGACATCGATCTCCTCACCCTTGGCCCCGTCGACACACCTACCAAGCGGCAAGCACAACATCTCACCCTTGACCTCAATTTCAATTCCTCCTGGACGTTAGACGTCCCCTCTTCGGCCTCTTCTGCCTCTTCTGCCATGTCCTACGAGACAGCGCATACATCCGCTCCTTCTCCCATTCCAAGCCCTGGCGAAGATGATATGTTCCGAGTTCAATGTCCCACTATCCCGCAGATACCTCTACAAACTAATTCGGTCTTCCCATTTACTTTCTCTCCCTTGTCGGGCCCCGATCGTGTCAGGCCCTCTTCTAAATCAAGTGACACCTTTCGGGAGAGTGACGAATCGTTGACCGCGGATTCTGATCTCACCGCGTTGTTACACTCCGGGCTTGGTGTCGGATTTGCACAGGGAGACGCCGCCTCACATGAATTCACTCAGCAGAGATATCTCCGCTCCGCCGTACCAACGCCGTACTACACCGCTCATTCCACCCCAGAACCTTTCCTTGTCCATGACGGGTTAAAGGCTGGTCCATCCCGTCTGCCTATCCTTGACACAAACATATCTGTATCACTAACTTCTCACAAGCTACCCCCTCGTGCCCCTCTGTCAGAAACCAGTTCCCCACCATCGCAAGGCTCGCCTGGGCGTCCACCATCCCCTGCCCCTACAGCGGACTTTTCTATGATCTCCCCCCCGAGCAGCCCGACCTTTTATCAGTATACTTCCCAGCTGGCAGACAACGCTACTTCGGACCTTTTTCGCCGCTCCCATCTTCGTAGCGCTACGACGTTACCGTTTCTCCGATCTAATTCGGCCGTTCCTCTCAGCGGTCGTACTCAGAGCATGAGCGCTAGCGTTGGCTTGGGGTCCGTCATGTGTAAATCAAGGCGTGCGCGACCTGGTATATCTCGCCTCTGGGAATCGATTGCTTCTCCTGCTAAGGGTGCTCCCCAACCCTCACCCGTAACTCAAGATGGGCAATCTATGCCTATTCCTGCTGCTCGTGCGAAATCCAATCCAGTGCCCGGCTTTTCGGTCGTCCGCAGTAAAACAGCACCCATGATGGGTGTTGGACGGAAACTGAAGGAAAGGCGTCGTACTAAACATGTAGGACGAGGTATGCTTGATGCAGACACTGATGTCGATTACGGCGCACTGGATCCCCTTGACGGTGAAGAGGGTGAGTTAGTTGGCTGTACATGCATTGGATGGGGAGACGGTGCATGTGTATGTGGATACGGATTTTCAGACAGCTACGATTGTGGGCACGAGTATGTTCAGGAACCAGAATTCTTGGTCGAACGCGGTCAGGATGAACAGTTTATGTCGTCAATATCAAATACTGACACCATGTTCGTTGACAGTTTCGAAGACACCGACACCACTTACTCGGCTTCCCCCCGAACTTTTTCTCCAGGTTCTTTCCTATCTACCACTTCAAAGTGTCCTCGCAGTCGCTTCGACATGCAAAGCATGGAGATCCCTCGCACTTGACAACGGCGTGTGGTGGGGCTTATGGCAAGCAAGAGAAGGCGTTCCTCGTATATCCAATCACACCCCAAGTAAAATTCCATCCTACACTCACCGCATCAAGGACTCCTTTGGAGGTCTTGGACGCCGATACCATGGTATCAAGGACGAAGGTATCCATGGTCTCTCAATGCCACACATTGACCACGAACATGACGGCGACCATTGGGATGAACCAAGGGGATGGGCGGTTGACTTTGATCGGGCAAACATAATGCTCAAGGAGACAGTGAGGCTTGGACATGAGGATGCTGGCAAGGGGGTATTTATCTACCCTGGTGAGAAAGGTCAAGAAGAGGACAATAGCTATGCATATACCTCTTCCGAAGGGGTGAGTGGAGAGGTCGGGAAGCAAAGGGTCATGTCGTCACTGGAGCCGCAACCGATATCAAGGCAAGCTCCCCTCATGCTGGATTGGCATAGTCTGTATCGTGGTCGATCGACACTTGAACAACGATGGCGTGATCCTGAGGGTGAACCCAAGGTTGTTAGAATCGATGGTCACAGGGATAGGTAAATCATTGAAATCTCGTCATTTCTCGTAACTTCACCTCTTTTTTATAGTGTTTACTGTCTCGACTTCGACTCGTCACGTATCATCTCTGGTTCACGGGACCGAACGATCAAAGTTTGGTGCATTAAAACTGGCAAGTGTGTCGCTTCCTTTGAAGGCCACACAGGCAGCGTACTATGCCTCAAATTTGAGCGTGACTGGGATCTAGGAAGTGACGGGGTCTGCCGTGGCTTCATGGTTAGCGGAAGCAGTGATTGCACGGTGTGTGTGTGGGATCTCATTTCTACACCCGTAGAAACTGGGGAGGGGAGTACCGTTTCACCTCCTGGTTGCAGCAGGGGAGGAAAGTTGAGAGGCTTTTACGCGACTACGAGTGCTGGGAATTTCGGACCCCCCAGAAGGATATCCGCTGAGAGACGTAAAGTCCTCCGAGGACATTCGGGGGGCGTGTTGGACCTGAGAATGGATGAAAAATGGATCGTTTCTTGGTAAGTTCCCTCCGTGACTGTCGGACTAAAATTACTTATATCCGCTGTAGCTCCAAGGACGCGTTAATGCATGTTTATGATCGAAAGACACTGACTCTTCATACGGTATTGCGTGGACACGAGGGTCCAGTAAACGCCGTTGGGTTAGAAAATGGCCGGGCCGTTAGTGCCAGCGGTGACGGAAAGATGATGCTCTGGGATGTTGAGACAGGTGAATGCATTCGTGTCTTTGAAGGACATGAGAAGGGGTTGGCTTGTATTGAGTTCAAGGTACACGCATTCATAGTTGCCGATGTCACATGTGCTCACCAGTGCTTCAGGATGACCTTATTCTCAGCGGGTCGAACGACTGCACGATTAAGTTGTGGCAAGCCTCGACCGGCGAATGCCTACACACGTTTGCGGGACACACGTTGCTCGTCAGGGCTCTCTGTTTTGACCCGAAAACCGGTTACATCGTGAGTACCAGCTATGACAAGAGTGTCAGAGTCTGGGAATGGCATGGAGAAGCGGCGGAGGCCAGTGTCACCCGGTCTGGTGATGAACCGTCTTCTCGGAAATCCAAAGGTGTAGGCCGATTAGTCCGAGAGTTTAGAAACCTCCACGCTAGTCATATTTTCGACGTGAGGTTCGATGTTGGGAAGATTGTCAGGTATAGTCGTTCTAGATTGCATTGCGGAGCTAAGGCTGATCTGCTCCTGTCAGTACCTCGCATGATCAAAAGATCGTGGTCCTAGATTTCTCATACGGAATCGAAGGCGCCGAGCTATTCGCGTGAAATTCGTAATGGGTTATCCTTTTATTATTATATTGACCCCGAACTGGGTGTATCCGTGCATGTGAGAGCGCCCCTCGGGACCATCGGAGCCGCTTAGGCGCCGGATAATGACAAAGGTTTGTTGTTGACAGGAACCTTATGTTTTATCATCGTTAAAGGACTTTTTCTTTCTTATTATTCTCGCTGGATATCATGGCATGGCACAATTGCATTCATATATATATCTGTTCGTTGGCGCATCGTTTTCTTGTGTGTACACTGTAAACCTGGCAATATCATTTTGTTATCCTACCAACAAGTTTTGCGTCAAGGTTTAGAGTCTTGTTAAGGTTAGCACGAGAAGGTAAGTGACGCGAGGACGGAAAGCCTGTTCATTAATTCCAAAATGTCGAGATGTACAGCGCTGGCCTGATAGCACGAACATGACATGACCGTGCAGATCGGATAAAGGACCGATATTAACATAGTTTAACGGCAAGATCTAGATGTTGGAACTTGCAGAAAAGGTGCATTGTGCATAATTTCCATTCGTGATGTGTATTCTCCTATAAAACAAAATGCATGATGAAACTATTTGAACAATCGGACGGCCGATAACCGCATCATGTCCTGGCGTTTTAAAAAAAAATGAGAATAGGCAACGGATACGATGCAATATGGGATATAAACACGAGAAATTACAACAAAAAGAGATTGAGTGAATAATATACACATACGCATGCCCTTACATGCTCCGCAGGCGACATGAGAGAGACGGACCGGTTCAAAACTGCACAATGATCGGTTGGGAAATCCAGTGCGACCGATCAGCCGCCAGTGGCACCGTCTTTCTTGATGTTGATGCTGATGCGGCGCGCATGGCCCACACGCTGCTCCCTAGGAGGTTGATAAGGAAATTCTTGTTCATTAGCGTCCTTTGAGTTGTCCATCAGACCCGAGTTCTGGGACGGAAGGGACCGGAAGCGCGGACGATCCCCATGTGGAATAGACGACAATGAGTAATCCTCAGGGCGAATAGCGGGCAGTTCACTCGGCATCAACGTGTCCGAGGCGAAAGAATCAAAGGAAGTTTCGGGAGGAACCTCCATTCCCTGATTCTGAGCATCATAACTGGCGGGCAGGGGAGGGGGGACATAGTACAGATACGGCAGAGTCATTGTTTGGCTGTACGGAGCAGGGTGGACGGGAATTGCCGTCGGAGCCGGTGCAGGTATCGAAGGCATACGTGTGGGGAAGTAGGTAGTTCCGTTGACTTCGTACGCTCCTAGGGGAAGGCTTGTCTGAGTTTCGGTCAATCGTACTTCTTGCACTGGAGGTTGTGGTCGATAAACATTATGTTGGGCGGCGGAGGAAGGGGCTATAGTGGCCGGCATAGGCACAGTGGTGATTGCGGATACAGAAGGATAGTACGGTTGGTAAGAGTGCCACGCATAGCCAGGCCAACACAGTGGCTGATCTAAAGTTCATCATGAATGATAATATTCAAATGTGAATAATAAAACTAACATGGCTGCGCTGTTTCTGTTTCTGTGTAACGAGGAGGCTGCGAATATTCCTGGCTCGTC